>CM065742.1:43700360-43737860 GCA_033310375.1 Conus canariensis
ATTTCCGAAAGTTAGTTTTAAAAAAAACCCACAAATACCATTTGGAAAACTGTGAATATAGAGCACTGCTTTTGAAAATTGCCAAAAGTGTGTCCAATCAAAATCACACAAATAACAATCCATGCAAAGATTCAAAATAAACTCTACAACATTTTAAAGAAAGGGAGCATCAACACACACTTATCAGAAAAATCCTATGTAAAATAGCGAATACGCCAAAACTAAATCAAATAGGAGCTTATTATTGAGTAAGGGGGGGAAATGTTAAGAGAGCTGAGGTCGAAACCAAGAGAGGTAAAGATCCAAACGAGTGAGAAGAAACAGAACGAAGAGCCAGAAAACCTCAGGTAGTTCACTGACTGAATCTAGTTCCCGTGAAACTGGGGATGGGGACAACGTCAACAGATCAAAAGCATGGCACAAATCAGAAATACACGATGGAAATATGCAAAAAAAAACCTACAAAGACTAATAATGCCAATGAAAAAAAAATAACAAGGTAACAATCGGGAGTCATATTCATCAAAAGGTATCAAATCAATTTTGTTCCCCAAATTCAGAATAGGGATACAAAACCGAACCACTGTTTACAATAATGTCCCCCATATGTACCAATTCAATTTACAATATCGAAATTTCAAAACTGTATTCAATTATTTTCAAGCATTTCAGTGAGGGCTACAAATTACTCTAAAGGGTTCTAAAAAAAAACGGGGTCACCACTGTCACACACCGCATTTGCATACAGTCACTCACAAACAGAACATGTTCACTCAATTCGCACGCATCTACTTCATTCATTCAAAGGAGAGACTGAGGAAACAATAATTCATTTTTGTACTCGCTTTACCAAACACAAGAAAGAATTCTACAGTGACACCATCATCATACATAATACGCATTCTTTGGTCTATTTTTCATGTTAATTTATCATGCAAATCTTTCCAATCACTTTTACATCTACTACGTAAACAATCCAAACTCCTTTCTTCTGTTGTTCTACTGGTATAGTACTGGATAATATTGGATATAGAAATTATGTCTTTGTTAAGATCCAGTTGCTGAAGGAAGGTTAATTCCACTGGTTGGACTCTGACGTTTTCTGAAAAGAAACCCCATGTCCTAATGTTAGCTTTGGAACATGTTATTTATTTATTTTTTTAATTTATTTATTTATTTTATTTATTTTTTTGTCTTAAGACATTAAACAACAAAGCATGATGACACATCATGCTCACAGATTCGTAGCATTCTGTTTCCGGCACATTTCTACATACAGTTTCAAATGCAAAGTGAAATCTTTACAAATTATCTTTAAAAAAAAACTAAAAAAAAACGATTTGTATTATTTTTTTGCACTAATGATGCCGTTCCACAAAAGGCTTCTGATTAAACATTCTCATTCCATTTACTTCTTTTTTAATCACATCAAAACTTTACATTCAACTTATGAATAATTTCGCTTTTCTATTTATGTATGTATTATTCCCTATGTGGCAACTTACTCACTGGGGATTAATATTACAACAAACAGAGTCCCTTGCAAACGTCTGCATGTGCTACATCGCCAACAACTCTCTGGTCACTTGGAAAATAACGTTTTCCGTTTCAATCGCAAAGGTTGAAAAATATTTGTCTAACCTGACACAAGTCAAGTGACCTACCCTTTTGTCTGGCAGCTACTGGTCTACTCGTCGTACAATCGGTGAGCTTGTCTCACTCATCACGTGCCTCAGCGTCCAATCAACAACAAGAAAATTTTAGGCATTCAAACACTGTTCATGTATGGTCTGATATTATGTCACAATTCAACATTTTCGCTTTTCAAAATCGCCACCTGCTTTCCTCAACACATATCATATCTTGTCATGACAGTAACAAAAAGCACTTTTGACAATGGCAAATTTTGTTTTCATGAGATGCCAGAACATTTGGGCTGTGCACTGTATGCATTTGGCATGCACACAAAAAATTGTGATTCTTCACAAATACATGCTTATTTTGAATGACACGCAACAAAAAAAAAGTTGTTTTCCTGTTTACTTATTTGTTGCCCCCCCCCCCCCCCCCCCCCCCCCCCCCCCCAATACCCTTGAAAGGATGAAAGGGTTGAAATCAAATTGAAGTTCAAAGCATGCGTGTGTTTTTGTTCCACACAGCGGTCTTCCATTCCCCAGAAGCTGTCTGGCAACCAGTGGAACTGTTCCACATCAACCTGGACAGCCCTTGAACCCCATCTCTCCTGCAACTTGATCGTGGAATGTGATTCAGCCCAGGATGAAGCCCGCTGCTATCATGAGCCTTGTGCACGTGGTGGATTTTATGTGGAGGGTCGCTGTTATCTGCTGGGTCAGCCATCAGAGGCACTGACTTACCATCAGGCCAGGAGCGAGTGTGCAAGTCATGGGGGATACCTGGCCAGTTTCAACACTAAATCAGAGATGGATGCAGTGATGGAGTTGGTGTGGTGGAACCGTCGAAGTCGTGACGTCATTGTTGGGCTGGCCTCGATCTCCTCCAGTTCTCAACTTATGTAAGATGTTCTGCATGTCTTCATGTCATGCTTGATCTTGTTATATCCGGATACCACCCAGCCCCTCTCCATCTCCAGGTCACTCCCACCTTCCAATCTTTGCCCACCCTTCATATTCTGCTGGTCAATCAGTCAATCACATGTCTGCCTGTCTGTCTGTTTGTCCATCCGCCTGTCTGTCTGTCTATCTATCTGTCTGTTCGCCTGTCTGCCTGTCTGTCTGCCTGTCTGTCTCTCTGACACACACACACACACACACACACACACACTCACGCACGCACGCACGCACGCACGCACACCACACACACACACACACACACACACACACACACACACACACACGTGTAAGACAAATCAATAAAATATCTAAGATTGCTCTCATACGGGTCACTCATAATAGATTACTGTTTTTCCACTTTCCGCTAGCGTATGTCAATTACTTATTATCGTCTGGTCACACATTTGTTTATTCCTGCTGGTTATTCACATGTGTCGGATCATACGTTTCTCTAACCTGTGCTAGATCATGCCATAATTCTGTTGTGTTAGTTCACTTCTGTTTTATGTGCACCAGTGCATGGTGTAATATCAACTGAGCGTGGTTCTGATTTTTGACTTTCTGTGTCAATTTCCATTAATTTCAAGAAAGTGTTCATCTGTGTCTTCTCATATTTTGTCCCTTGCCTGTGTCACTTGGCACTCGATGTTCAATTGTGTCTACATACACTTTAGTCTGCCCTTGTAAATTCACACGTCCTATGTCAGTGGTGTGAGTTCATTCGTTTGATGGAATTGTGTAAAGTAACAATGTTTAGTGATTAGTGTCAGACCACACATTTAACATTCATGACTGAAGAAAACGGACCTGCAATTTGGAGGATGGCGATATGAACAATTATCTTTCTCTGATGAGCGCCCTGTTATTCTGACTCCAAGACATTCATCCCAAGACTAACCAACCCTTTCGTTCTCTTTCCTATGCCAGTATTTGTCACCTACCAGTTGACATGAACACAGATTCAAACACCCCTGCACACACACGCGCATACACACCCGCGGGTGTGCAACGTATGCACGCACGCAAGTAACGAGCGCCCTTACACACACACACACACACACACACACACACACACACACACGAGATTACTACGCAATATGGCGACGTCAACAACTGGCTAATCTCCTTCTGGGACAGTATATTCTCTAATGGAAAGAAAATGACCAAGACTAGGTTCCAGCCTATGAGAGGAGCTAAGACTCCTGCAGACACATGTTCAATGAACAAGGAGAAGACAAAGCTTCAAAGCAAGAATGAGACGAAGGATGCTTCGACCTCTACTGAAGTGTTAGAACTGGACAAAATTTGTCGACCTCTACTGAAGTGTTAGAACTGGACAAAATTTGTAACGGCATGCTCCCTACTCGACCCGGCACTAATACCGGCGCTGATTCGATTTGTAAAAATCCGTCGTGCGTAAGTACAACCATTGACACTTTATGCGATCGAGTCAAAGCATTGGAAACAACAATAGCTCACCTTTCCAATATTATTGTGAATCTGAGAAAAGATAATGTGTCGGAAGGGAAAGGGGCGGTAAAAATAGTGCAGCCCGTTCAGAAGAATATGCTATACTCTGATGCTGTTAAAACATCTGCTAGTGTTACCCTTCCATTGAATAATGACTTACCTGAAATGCCGATAATAGAGGACAGAAGGAGGGCAAAGAAGCCAAAAACCACCCACTTGCCTGCGGTGAGGGAAAAGAACGCGGTTTCTGATGCAGATACTTCCGATGACGTAATGCCGTCGGCGTCATCCTCTCAAAAAAAAGAAAAAAGTCATTACTGAAGTTCGAAATACTGGATCAAAGTCTGAAAAGTACCTCCAGACAGAAAAAAGATTTTCCTGGTATTGCCATCCTGCACGATTCTGTACTGAATGGGGTGCAGGCACGTAGGCTTGGTCTTTCCTATGGACTTCGTGTCATCCAACGTAAATGCCTGTCCATGGATTATATTGAAAGAGCTGCTAGATCTGCTATAAACGCTTACCAAGAACTCGATGCTGTCGTGTTACACTGTGGCATCAACACCCTGAGAAACAAGACCCCTCAGGCTGCCAGTGAAGCTTTTGTTGCTGCCGTGCACAAGTTACAGTCTGAGCATCAGAAAGTGAAAGTTGTTATTAGCAAAATTTCGCCAGTCAAAGATCCTTCCCTGAATGCAAAAAGAGACCTTTATAACGCCTTGGTGTTTGCCGAGCTGGTGGAGAACAAGAATATCTCTTTCATCAGCCACGAGAACCAGCAGCCGAGAGGTCTCCGGGATCAGCTTCACCCCAACCAACGAGGAGCGTCAGTGCTGGCCGGAAACTTGGGCAGACATCTTCACGGTCTTTTCTGGAATCAGCCCAAGCGACGTTCGAAATCGTACTCTCAGCCGCATATGGGGTTCTTTGACTGGAGGGGTTTTTGGTACCCCCACTGGTGACTGCCTTGACAATGTATATTTTGAGCTGTAGTTAATATGTGAATGTGTGTGTGTGTGTGTGTGTGTGTGTGTGTAGGTGCGTGCGTGGTGTGTGTGTGTGTGTGTGTGTGTGTGTGTGGCGCGCGCGCGCGCGCGCGTACGTGTGTGTGTGTGTGTGTGTGTGTGTGTGTGTGTTGTGCGTTATGCACTGATGAGAACGCGCGCGCGGTGTGTGTGTGTGTGTGTGTGTGTGTGTGCGGCGCGCGCGCGCGCGCGCACGTGTCTTTGTGTGTGGCTGTATATATGCCTGTGTATAAATGTATACAATATGTTGGCTTGTGTGTTAGATATACCTGGATATTCTGTTTTGTGACGCCACACCACATTCATCATTGCAAGTGTTAATTGAGGTCAGACCTGCACTTTTGAGACATACACGTTCCCTGAATAACGAGTGTTCATAGCCTTCATCGTTCTCATAGTCAGTATACTTAGTAGTGGGCTATTCAGACATTGGTTTATTGTTTTTATAACATTGTTCTTTTCGTGTTTTCTTTGAATGTATAGTTCATTTGTTAAGAAGATGTTCCCCAATGTGGGCTATTTCGTATTTATTACTACTGTAATAGGTCACTCTCAATATCAATCAATCTTGTTTGGTGGAGAATGTGCCGTGAAAGCCTATAATTTGCATAACAGCAGTTAAGTTACAACTTGCAGTCTGCCATGAAAGCTAAGCAAAATGATTGTTTCAAAATATTTCAATGGAATGCCAGATCACTTCCCAGTAATTATTATCTTTTGAAAATCATGTTCTGGAGGGAAGCCACTCTGTGCTAGCACTTCAGTCTCTGAATGTGGAAAAGCACAGACTACCTAATTTGGAGAATTATTTCTACCCTCCACTTTACACAGTCAGTGAATCAAACAAAAAAGTCCAGACTGCGCTATACATCAGACGGGACCTGGAATTTAATAGCATCGTTCCATTTCCGGTGCCACAGGAAGATGAAGGTGTATTTGCTACAGGTGCTGTAATCAAAGTGAACAAAGACTCAGTTTACAATATACTTTCTGTAAATTATCCTAATGGACCCCAAGAGGATAATACAGACTGGATGAAGAATACAAATTTAACAAGTAAGAAATGGATCATTGTTGGCGACCTTAATGCTCATGCACCATTTTGGGATTCTGAGTGTTCTAAAGTTTCATCCAACAGATTCGTTGAAAATATTATTGATTCCTCTTTAGTTTTATTAAATGATGGTCGAATCACAAGAATTCCAGATGTTTCAACTCACAAACCTAGCGCGATAGATTTATCCTTAGTTTCACCTAGCATTGCAGTAAACTGTAATTGGTCTATAGGAGAAGATTGTTTGGGAAGTGATCACCTCCCCATTACTATAATCTTTGATGATGACATAAATAGTGATGTAACAGACATCGAAGATAAAATTCCAAAGTTTAATTATAAACTTGCCAACTGGGATGCCTACCAGATTTTTCTTGCATCGTATAACACAACATTTATTGAGAATGATGATGTTAATTTATTTTATTCTAATTTCAGCAGAGTCATACTGTTAGCAGCCGGCATTCTATCCCTAAATGTAAATTTAAAAAGATTGGTAAATATATGGGTAATGTATGGTGGACGGAAGAATGTAGACTAGCCGTTAATTCAAAGCGAATAAGTTACAAGGCTTGGTTACGAAATAAGACAGAAGAAAATTTTGTCTTCATAAGCAAAAAAAGAACAAATGTAATACAATTGTTGCTCAAGCTAAAAAGAAATACTGGGCAGAATTTTGTGAGACCGAAGTAAAGGAATCGAAGGATATGTTTAAAGTTTTGAAAAAGAAAACAAATGAAAATTGTTACAAAACACAAGCTTACCCTGTAAAATTAACAAAAGAATTTCCAAGCACAATGGATAAGGTGAAAGCTTTCTTCCATTTCTTTCGGAAAATAGTCGAGCTGTAAATCTTCCAGCAGAAATCAAGTACCATAGACATAAAGAGGAACAATATAAGAGTCCCATACCAGACAATAATAACTACTTAAATTCTCCATTACCAGAACTTCTTGAAGCGATAGAATCCATTACATCTTATGATTCAGCAGTGGGCCTAGATGGTATTTCTTACGAGCTTCTTCGTCACTTGCCTTCTTCGTGGAAAATATTACTACATTCGTTGTTCCAAAAATGTTGGACGTACGGCACTATTCCTACAATCTGGAAAAGTTCAGTGGTAGTACCATGACATTATTCCAGTCCAGCAAGCTGGATTCAGAAAAGGGCGTTGCACAACTGATCATTTAGTGAAACTAACTTCTCATATAAAAAAGCAATTTTCACGCAGAAAAAGTACATTAGCTACATTTTTGATGTAAAGAAAGCATATGACCGTGTTTGGCATGCTCGATTATTGTATAAACTGAAAAATATTGGTATTTCTGGGAATATGTATGAATATATAAAAAAAAACTTTCTAGGAGGAAGAAATACATGTACACGAATTGGAAAAAAATACATTCATCATTCAGGAAAATAGATATGGGTATTCCTCAGGGATCTGTTATTGCACCTTTATTATTTACGATCCTTATACATGATCTCCCAAAGGCATTGTCAAAATCCACCAATGTAGTGCAGTATGCAGATGATATTGCCATTTGGATTAATACTTCATTAAGGAAGCACTCGAATAAAAGGGCAGTAAAATTTGTACAGACAATGTATCAAGGAGTGTTGGACAGATTGTCTGCTTACATGAAAGAGAACGGTCTTGAATTATCTGGTGAAAAACTTGTTTAATGCTTTTTAATAATGGCGGAAACCCAAAAGCTCTGCCCAACCTTATTCTTGACGACAATGTTCTACAATATAAGCAAACAGTCAAATTCGTAGGAGTGTTTTTAACACCGAAGCTGAACTGGAAAAAGCATATTGGACATTTGATAGATAAAGCTAGGAAAAGATTAAATTTGCTCAAAATTATATGTTGTCAACCATGGGGTCAAGACTGTACTGCACTTTTACATTTATATACATCGTTAGTCAGATCAAAATTAATATATGGACAGGAAATATACTTCTCTGCATCTAACTACCTTTTAAAGAAACTGCAAAGCTTAGATAGTAAAGCTTTAAAATTAGCTTTGGGTGTTCCAGTGCACACAAACACAATGAAATGCTATAAGGAGACAAACATTTTACCTCTTAATGAACAACGAACGTTGGATGTGTCCAAATACGTTGTAAGAGGCCTATCTGTAAAAACAAACTCTGCTACTGATGACATTCTTATGGATTCCAACAAGGAATACCCCAAAGGTGTAAAATTATATCATACATAGAGCCAATTAGATATATCACTTGTGAGCTTATGTCAGAATGTAGTATTGATATTGATGCAATTTCGGAGGTTCCCATTTTTCCTCAAATGCCCCCATGGGAGCATCTCAACGCAAAAATTGATGATGAATATACTACTTTGAAGAAAGATGACAATGTAAATATTCTAGTAAATGAAGTTCGAGAACATCTCGAAAAGACTTATCCAAATCATTTAAAATATTTACAGATGGTTCAATAATGGAAACGTCTGACAGTGGTGCTGGATTCACTTTACCATCCTTAAATGTGCAAAAGTCTTTCTATCCAGGCAGAGAATTTTCAATTTATACATCAGAGCTATATGCAATTATGAAAGCTCTGAATTATATCTTATATGACACGCCAGTATCATTTTATAGTGTGCTATTTTGTGTTGATGCAAAATCAGTTTTACAATCATTAAAGCACTGGAACTCTAAAATTAGAACTGATATTCTTTTTGAAATTAAGCATCTATTACATTGTTTACTTTCCCGAGGTATAGCAGTTGATTTTTGCTGGGTTCCTTCACATTGTGGCTTAAAAGGGAATGAATTAGCAGACAAATTGGCAAAACAGGGAGCTTGTACAATTTTTGAAACTCCCTTCAACAAAGTCTTAAATTTTTCTCCGCATGAATTGATCCAGTGATTGGAAAAGAATATGCGGAAGAAACATCTTAATGAGAAATTATTCGTTCTGCCATCATGTCCAAGGTATCTAGCCAGATTAATTCATGAATTACGGTTAAATACATGGAATACAAAATATTCACGAGGTATAGCGTGTATATGTCAGGAGAATATCTCAATTCGTCATCTTTTATTTGAATGCCCTATACTAACCCCAGCTTATAAGGAGAGAATATTTTTATAAATAATTCTGACCATGTTGATAGTGTGGTAAATAACCCTTGCTCTTTTGTTTTTTATATTGCTTTGGTTATTGCTCAGTCCCCAGTTGCAAAACTATTGTGAAAAAAGCCATTTGAGATATGTGTGTTAATAGTGTTTTTTTTTGGTGTGTTTTTTTATGTTTTTGGGGTGGTAGGAGGTGTGGTGAGTACAAATGGAATGTACATTGCAGTTTATAAGGTCTTAAGATCATCTGCGATGAAAAAGACGTTAAATAAAACTACTGAACTGAACATGAACTGGAACCATAACTCACACACAACAACACACACACACACACAACACACACACACACAAACACACACACACACACACATCACACCACAGCACACACACACCACAACACTTGCTTGCAAAATCAGTGTCGAGTAAGCAGAATCATGATTTGGGTTTGAGGAGGAGGTGGGGAGGGGGTGGTGAGGGGTGGGGGGGGGGGTGGGGAGGTTTTGATGTGGGTGGAGGGGGGGGGTGTGGGGGGGGGGGGGGGGGGGGTGTGGGGGAAATTTTGGGCGCTGGGACTCGGTGTGGAAGAGGAGGTGGGGGGGAAGGGGAGGGGGGTGAGAATAGGAATGCAAGATTGCTTCAGAGGACAGCTATCCATTGAACAGATCACCTGTCTCAACGTGTGGTTGCGTCTTGCGCTCAAGCATAAAGGCTTGTAAATTAAGACAGGCCAGGTCATCATACGTCCTGAACCAATATTTCTTCATTATTATGTTGACAATCTGTAGAAAGACGTGTTGATATTTTTTATTCCTGACTTCGTCATTAAGTTTAACGGAGATGCCTCTGTTGATGTTAGTAGCATCTTCAACGGTCTAGTACGATTTTGTTCCCTTGCAAAAAAAAAAAAAAAAAGTATAATTTAATATATTAAATATATATATATATATATAATTATATATTAATGCTGACAATAGTATATATATATACTAGCAGGGGCACCGGCGTTGCCCGGGATATGAACATTCTTTGCGATACTCACGTGACGGCAAACATGTATTAATTGTTTTGATTTACAATCAACCCCCCCCCCCAACATCTTCCCACCCCCTTCCCCCACACAAATACACATTCTCTCTCTCTCTCTCTCTCTCTCTCTCTCTCTCTCTCTCTCTCTTATACATTCTATTATTTTCTGCCTGCCTCTGGCCCCTTTCCTCTGGATCTCCCTAGCACATCGAGATGCTTTTCTCGCTCGATTTTCCGCCTGCACTCACTGTTCCCATTCCCATTCTTCTGATTGCCCTTAATTTTGTAGGAATAGACTTTGTGCAGAAGTAGTTTATTTCAGCGGGTCTGTGTCTAATGTAAAAATAGTGTGTCAGGCTTTGCACTGTACAATCATTTTTCTGGGCCCTCTCATTCCTCCCTTTTCATCCCCCTACCCTGTCCCATCCATGTTGCAAAATTACTTATCGTTACTGGACATACGCATACCGAATTTTATCAATAGCGGTGTAAATTTAGAAAATAACGGTGTTTAACGGTCAATAAAATTTGCATAACATTGTTCAGCGCTTAAAACTGTACGTGCATACGGAATGTTATCAAGAACGGTGAAAATTTCGAAATTCAGAAAATAACGGTTTTTAACGTTCAGTGTTAAGCTTCGGATCTTGAAAATTGTATATCAATGTTTAGCGTTCAAAACTGCACATGTATATCGAATTTCTTGAAGAATACTCTAAATTTATAAAATAACGGTTTTTAACGGTCAATTTTACATTTCGGTTCATAAAAGTTGTATATCATTTTTCGGCATTTAAAACTGCACATGTATACCGAATTTCATCAAGAACAGCCGAAATTTTGAAAATAACGGTTTTTAACGGTCAAATTTAATGGTCATAATGACTATCTAATGACCCTATGTTACCCGCGGGATGTTCCTGTAGGCTTATGTCAAGTTTGGTGGCGATCCGATGACTCTCTCGTGGCCGCCAACCTCAGAAGATCGGGTTTTAAATAGTGTTCATAAGGTTTGGCGTTTTTAACGGTTTTTAACTGTTATAAATAACGTTTCTTAACTGCCAAATAACGGTTCTAATTTTCGAGAAGTAGCCCTGTACCTGTGCAATGTCACAACGGCCATTTGATGAAAAGCAGAGGAAAAAGATGTCTTTGAAACCGTTATAACAGTTTTTTTTTAACGGGTTTTAACGGTTTTATTTTTTTAGAGATTAGCCCCAAACCATCCTCAGGTCACAACAGACGTACCTGCTAAATTTCAAGAAGATCGGGTTTTAAACAGTTTCTTTTATAGGGTTTGGTGTTTTTAACGGTTTTTAACTGTTATAAATAATGTTTTTTAACTGCCAAATAACGGTTCTAATTTTAGAGAAGTAGTCCTGTACCTGTGCAATGTCACAACGGCTATTTGAAGAAAAGCAGAGGAAAAAGGATGTCTTTGAAACCGTTATAACAGCTTTTTAACGGTTTTTAATGGTTTTATTTTTTTAGATCTTAGCCCAAAACCATCCTCCGGTCACAACAGACGTACCTGCCAAATTTCATGACAATCAGTTGAGCCGTTTTTGTGTCTATAGCGTACACAGACACAGACACATACACACACACACACAGAGACACAGACACACACACACAGAATTTGCCATATATATATATATATATATATATATATATATACTAGCAGGGGCACCCGGCGTTGCCCGGGATATGAACATTCTTTGCGATACTCACGTGACGGCAAAAATGTAATAAATTGTTTTGATTTACAATCAATCCACCACCCCCCCCCCCCCCATCTTCCCACCCCCTCCCCCCACACAAATACACATTCTCTCTCTCTCTCTCTCTCTCTCTCTCTCTCTCTCTCTCTCTCTTATACATTCTATTGTTTTCCGCCTGCCTCTGGCCCCTTTCCTCTGGATCTTCCCTAGCACGTCAAGATGCTTTTCTCGCTCGATTTTCCGCCTGCACTCACTGTTCCCATTCTCATTCTTCTGATTGCCCTTAATTGTGTAGGAATAGACTTTGTGCAGAAGTAGTTTATTTCAACAGGTCTGTGTCTAATGTAAAAATAGTGTATCAGGCTTTGCACTGTACAATCATTTTTCTGGCCCCTCTCATTCCTCCCTTTTCATCCCCCTACCCTGTCCCATCCATGTTGCAAAATTACTTACCGTTACTGGACATACGCATACCGAATTTTATCAATAGCAGTGTAAATTTAGAAAATAACGGTTTTTAACGGTCAATGTTAAGTTTTGGTTCGTAAAATTTGCAAAACATTGTTCAGCACTTAAAATTGTACATGCATACGGAATGTTATCAAGAGGTTGAAAATTTCGAAATTCAGAAAATAACGGTTTTTAATGGTCAATGTTAAGTTTCGGATCTTGAAAATTGTATATCATTGTTTAGCGTTCAAAACTGCACATGTATATTGAATTTCTTAAAGAATACTCTAAATTTATAAAATAACGGTTTTTAACGGTCAATTTTACATTTCGGTTCATAAAAGTTGTATATCATTTTTCGGCATTTAAAACTGCACATGTATACCGAATTTCATCAAGAACAGCCGAAATTTTGAAAATAACGGTTTTTAACGGTCAAATTTAATGGTCATAATGACTATCTAATGACCCTATGTTACCCGCTGGATGCTCCAGTACGCTTATGTCAAGTTTGGTGGCGATCCGATAACTCTCGTGGCCGCCAACCTCAGAAGATCGGGTTTTAAACAGTTTTTATAGGGTTTGGTGTTTTTAACGGTTTTTAACTGTTATAAATAACGTTTTATAACTGCCAAATAACGGTTCTAATTTTCGAGAAGTAGCCCCGTAGCTGTGCAATGTCACAACGGCCATTTGATGAAAAGCAGAGGAAAAAGATGTCTTTGAAACCGTTATATACAGTTTTTTAACGGTTTTTAACGGTTTTCTTTTTTTAGAGATTAGCCCAAAACGATCCTCGGGTTACAACAGACGTACCTGCTAAATTTCAAGAAGATCGGTGTTTAAACAGTTTCTTTTATAGGGTTTGGTGTTTTTAACGGTTTTTAACTGTTATAAATAACGTTTTTTAACTGCCAAATAACGGTTCTAATTTTAGAGAAGTAGTCCTGTACCTGTGCAATGTCACAACGGCTATTTGAAGAAAAGCAGAGGAAAAAGGATGTCTTTGAAACCGTTATAACAGTTTTTTAACGGTTTTATTTTTTTAGAGATTAGCCCAAAACGATCCTCGGGTCACAACAGACGTACCTGCTAAATTTCAGGAAGATCGGGTTTTAAACAGTTTCTTTCATAGGGTTTGGTGTTTTTAACGTTTTTAACTGTTATAAATAACGTTTTTTAACTGCCAAATAACGGTTCTAATTTTAGAGAAGTAGTCCTGTACCTGTGCAATGTCACAACGGCTATTTGAAGAAAAGCAGAGGAAAAAGGATGTCTTTGAAACCGTTATAACAGTTTTTTTTAACGGTTTTTAACGGTCAATGTTAAGTTTTGGTTCTTAAATTTGCATAACATTGTTCAGCGCTTAAAACTGTACGTGCATACGGAATGTTATCAAGAAGGGTGAAAATTTCGAAATTCAGAAAATAACGGTTTTTAACGGTCAATGTTAAGTTTTGGTTCTTAAAATTTGCATAACATTGTTCAGCGCTTAAAACTGTACGTGCATACGGAATGTTATCAAGAAGGGTGAAAATTTCGAAATTCAGAAAATAACGGTTTTTAACGGTCAATGTTAAGTTTCGGATCTTGAAAATTGTATATCATTGTTTAGCGTTCAAAACTGCACATGTATATCGAATTTCTTGAAGAATACTCTAAATTTATAAAATAACGTTTTTTAACGGTCGATTTCAAATTTGGTTTGTAAAAGTTGTATATCATTTTTTGGCATTTAAAACTGCACATGTAAACCGAATTTCATCAACAACAGCCTAAATTTTGAAAATAACGGTTTTTAACGGTCAAATTTAATGGTCATAATGACTATGTAATGATCCTATGTTACCCTCTGGATGTTCCTGTAGGCTTATTTCAAGTTTCTTTCATAGGGTTTGGTGTTTTTAACGGTTTTTAACTGTTATAAATAACGTTTTTTAACTGCCAAATAACGGTTCTAATTTTAGAGAAGTAGTCCTGTACCTGTGCAATGTCACAACGGCTATTTGAAGAAAAGCAGAGGAAAAAGGATGTCTTTGAAACCGTTATAACAGCTTTTTAACGGTTTTAACGGTTTTATTTTTTTAGAGATTAGCCCAAAACCATCCTCGGGTCACAACAGACGTACCTGCCAAATTTCATGACAATCGGTTGAGCCATTTTTGAGTCTATAGCGTACACACACACACACACACACACACACACACACACACACACACACACACAGAATTTGCCATTTATATATTAGATATATATATAATTATGTCATCGCACGATAGAACTTTTTGGAGGTGTTTTATATCTTATTAGAGGAAAACACTTCGCTCATTTTCTAAAAGAAATTGTTTAGTTCTGAGAATGTAGTCGTTGTCCGGTTAGATAAATGTATATTTAATGTTCATAAAGATGTTATTCTTATTGCGTGTTACGTGATCCTAGAAGGGGGGTCAGTTTATTATAACAAGGACCTGAAAGACAGAATTCTGATTCTTGAAGAAAATGTATTGCAAACTGTTACTTATAAACATCTTTACTTTACAATGTGTGGAAACTTCAGTGCCAGGGCAAGCAATGAGCAATCTAAAGAGGAGCAAATGTTTAACTGTGTACAGTGTACAGATGATGATAACGAAGATTTTTACATGAAATCATTGTTCCAAAGATGTAATTGTGAACGATTTCAGACGATCATTGTTCGATTTGTTTTTTTCCGTTCAACCTTTTGATTGTAAAAGGTTTCTGTAGCTTTTTTTTCTCCAATGAATACAGCGGTATTGATGAATTCTTAGTGTCAAATAAAACAACTTCACATTGCAATTTAAAAGTGAACAGTGCGCACGTGTGTGTGTGTGTGTGTGTGTGTGTGTGTGTGTGTGTGTGTGTGTGTGTGTGTTTTGTGTGTGATATCTCATTACCTAAACAGATATTCTTTTCGCTTTAGGAAAATACTATTTACAACACAAGAAAAAAAACAGCTGCATACATGTTTGCTTTTCATTCATCTGTTACATTTTTCATATGTCATATTTCATTTCATTTATTTTTCTCATGGTTATAGTATAGTAGTTTAAATAAATATTTTTCCCTGGATCCGGAAATGAAAAAAACATATTTAAGAGAGAGAGAGAGAGAGAGAGAGAGAGAAGACAGACAGACAGACAGACAGACAGACAGACAGACAGACAGTTTCAGAGATACGCATACAGCCTACTTTGCATTACAGCTACCGACGAATGTTCCAGTGGGATGACCAGACGATCGCATATCACCCAAGAGTGTGTTATGAACGCGAGTGTTCTAAGAAGGAGGGTAAGTGGGATAATTGAAAACGGTAATGTGAAGAATGCTGCTTATGACGATAATGCCAGCCCTCTCCCCCCCCCCTCCTCTCTCTCTCTCTCTCTCTCTCTCTCTCTCTCTCTCTCTTTCTCTGCGTGCGTGCGTGCGTGCGTGCGTGCGTGTGTGTGTGTGTGTGTGTGTGTGTGTGTGTGTGTGTGTGTGTGTGTGTGTGTGTTTACAGTTTATTAAATTGCTTGTATTGTTATATGCTGATGATACAATTTTATTGGCAAATTCTAAATCAGCTTTGCAAAAAAAACTTAATGCCTTACATATATATTGCACGCAATGGCAGTTAGAAGTAAATCCAAAGAAAACAAAAATAGTTGTCTTTCATGGTCGAAATAGTATGCGTGAATTTTTTTTCTTTGGGAATGAAAAAATAGAGGTTCTTAATTCAATGAAATACTTAGGCATCGAGTTCAGCAGAACAGGTTCTTTTTACAAAGCAAAAAAATGTGCATATAATCAGGCTCTCAAGGCAATGTTTTCATTATTACAAACTGCAAGAAAACAGAAATTGCCAATTGATGTTTGCATACAATTATTTTATTCCATGGTTGTACCTGTGTTGTTGTATGGTTGTGAAATTTGGGATTATGAAAATGTTGATATATTAGAAAAGTTACAGTTACGTTTTTTAAAGTATTTATTTAGATTAAATAAAACTACAATGACATCAATGATTTATGGTGAAACCGGAATCTATCCTTTATCTGTACTGATTAAAGTGAGAATGATAAGGTTCTGGGCTAACTTAGTTGTTCCTGATTCTAAGAAGTATTCAAACAAAGTATAAAATATCTTACATGAACTATATACAAAAGGAATTTTCGTTTCACCATGGCTTAGTTATGTTAAAAGCATTTTATTTGAAACTGGTTTTGATTGTGTTTGGGAATCTCATTCATTCACAAACAGAAGTAACTTATGTAAGTGTGTTAAAAAGGAGTTGCAAAATAATTATGCTCGTCATTGGCGCAGTTCTCTTGAATACAGCAACAAGTGTGTATTCTATAAAAGTGTAAAGACTGTCTTTGAAAAAGAACATTATATTTCTACCTTACCAGATATTTATGTTATATCTTTATTTAAATTTAGATGTAGTAACCATAAATTGCAAATTGAAATTGGAAGACACCATAATGTTCCAAGAGAATTGCGTATTTGTCGTAACTGTGAAATGGGTGAAATTGGAGATGAATTTCATTGCATCATGGAATGTCCAAAATATAATGAACTTCGTGAAAAATTCATCCCTAAAAAATATCTAAAACCAAAGTCTGTTTTCAACTTTTGTAATTTATTTCAAAAAGGAAGACGCATTTGTTTGAATATTAGTAAGTTTCTAAAAAATGGGAAGATTGTTTAATATCATTACAGTTCACCAGAATTCAGCATTTCGCAACTATGTTCACACATTGTTCTGAGTGAGTTTCGTATTTCTCTTTGTTACATTTGTATTCTCCATGCCCCAACAGGGGTCAAAGCATTAAATTTGAATTGAATTGTGTGTGTGTGTGTGTGTGTGTGTGTGTGTGTGTGTGTGTGTGTGTGTGTGTGTGTGTGTGCACTAATGACGACGACGACGGCGACAATGATGATGATTGATGATGATGATGATGATGATGATCGTGACGATTACCAGAAGAAGAAGAAGAAGAAGGAGAGAGAGAGAGAGAGATTGAGAGAGAGGCACGTAGAGACAGAGAGGGAGAATGTTGCTTATAGACTAGCCAATAACTAGAAGAAGTAGAAGAAGAAGAAGAGAGAGACAGAGACACAGAGAGAGAATGCTGCTTATACCCCAGACCGCAAAATGCCATATCAGGGCTGTCACCGCATTGGAGTCAACTCACGAGCCAAGAAAAAAAAATGTCTCCCCCCCCACGTTTGTCTACAGAGGCATTCTTTGTTGAAGACAAGGGCAATAACCACTGACCGCCTATCGGTCGCGGGAGGGGAAGGGATGGAACGGCCGCGGTTTGTTTAAACAGCGCACTTCTGCCGACACCTGCCAGTTTCCTCGCGCTAACCTCCCACAAGCTTTCCTCCCTACGCGTAATGTGATACTAGCTGTCTGGCTGATAGTGTGGTGAAAACAGGATGCTGTGTTTCTTCATTAATACTTTGCGCCAGAATGCAACGAACTGTGGTCGATTGATGTCACTGGATTGTGGGGTCTTTGACTGACAGAACGATACCAAACATGAATGGGTCTTCTTTCATACGCAATGATGGCAAGCACCACAAAGATTTGTCAACAAAAAACGATTGAAACAGACTAACAAACACACACAAAGTGAAATGAAATTGCAACTCAGTGGAGAGCATGCGTTCCTGATGCTATCACGCTCAACCTGGTGCTAATTGGGCATGCGTATCTTTCCTTTACAACTGATAGAAAATTAGTCGCGGGACTCCTACCTGACAGCCGGTACTGGGCCTGAATAAACAGTGTCGGCTCTGGTCAGCTTCACGGGGAACACGGCGGTGGTTTCCCTACCACGGCCTAGGCATGTTTTGCTTGTTTATCTGCGTGCTCTACGTGCTTGTGAAGCATGCCGAAACTGATTCTATCACAGCCACACCATGCTTTTAGTAAAGCAAGATTTTAGCATGCCACACATGCAGATGTCAGTTATAAACAATGAAATGCTTCCTACCTGACCTTGTTCTTTCACCCGTTCGAATCATTTGAAACTGATGTCACTTTTCCACGCACCAATGCAAAATGTTGTCTCATTTTCATCTTCATGGTGCGCCTACTCACGACTGGAGAGAGAGAGAGAGAGAGAGAGAGAGAGAGAGAGAGAGGAGCGTACACACACACACACACACCCACCCACCCACCCACACACACACACACACACACACACACACACACACACACACACATTGACAGAAAGCCACACACCAACAACAGCGGTATATAAACAGATGGATCACACACACACACACACACACACACACACACACACACACACACACACACACGTGCGTGCGCGCGCGCGCGTGCGTACACACACACACGTACACACAGAGAGAGAGAGAGAGAGAGAGAGAGAGAGAGAGAGAGAGAGAGAGAGGACGGAAAGTAATCGCCTGATATAATGTCTCCTCTCGAGCAGTAGCACCACACACGTACACGGCTTGCTGATATACGTATACACGTGCCGAATCCTGGCTAGTTTATGAAAACGAACAACTTCTCAATGAAAAAAAAAACAACAAAAACTCAAGAACGCGGGATGAACCGAAGTTATATCAAACGGCAGAAAGGAGAATCACAACACACAAAATCACACACACAGTTAATTATATCCAGTTATGGAGCGTGGAAGAATAATAATCCATACAGCACAACAACAACAGCACAGCATGAGAACACACGCGCTGCCTTGAGAGGGGTAGGGCCCTAACAGGGGCTGCAGTTTGTCAGCGCTGAGCGGTGAGTCACGCCGCTTCCGTTTATCGCCTACTGGCGAGGCTGGAACTCAACTAAACAGCACGATTTTCATCTCGGCCGGACAGCTGTGCCCCCCCCCCCCCCCCTCCCGAAAAACGTCTTCCAATTGCACACCGGAAACTTTATCAAAAAAATCTTTCCCCCATATCCCAGATCTGATGAAAAACGTTGATCTTCTTCACTAAACCAAAATGACAGACAGGACATCCCCGAACAAGGCCTTCATGGAGTCCGCTGCGAAGTGCCTATGTCCCACATCACGCAAGTCCCAGCGCTCCAAAAGAGCACGCTTCACTGTGAGTGGCACACGACATGGAATGTACCACGGAGACCCTTCACCCCTCACAAGACAACGGGTGTGAAAGGAGCGGACCGAGCGCTACTGGCACAAGAGTGCCCCCTCCCCATGGCCACTCCTGGAACATGACAAACACTCTTTCAGGTTTGGACGGACTAGGAATAGTCCATTATAAGTCCACAAGTTTCACTCTTCCTGCCAGAGGTCTCTGATGCAAACTTGAGATTTGGGCCCAGATCAGTATGGGGGACAATCTGCCCATCTCCCTCTTCGCGGCACTCTCGGCAAGCCAATTAACCATCTCACTGCATCGAACGCTCGCATGGCTGGGAACCCGAGCAAAAAGCATAATGCATCCATCTGATTTCAGCCAGGTGTACAGTTCGAACAACTTTAGCAGTGGAGGATGCTTGACGTTACAGCTGGCAGTGGTCTCCAAAGCAGAAAGGGAGTCCAACAAAGTAAGGAAATCTTTATGTTTTGATTTAGAGACCATTTCAAGAGCCAGGACCAAGGCTGTCAACTCAGCAATGGAGAAGACCCCCCCCCCCCCTCCCCCCGATCAGCGCCCCAACCTGTGCGCGCCACAACTCTCTAAATGCCCAGTGCGCCCGACATGCAGCCTCCAGGCATTGACTTTTAAAGGTCAGGTTTTGATTTTTTTTAAAACAGTTTTAAAAAGTACAGCTGAAATGGTATTGTGAACCCATCTAGAAGAACCCCAGGACCGGCAAAGAACCGACCAAAGCTGTGAAAACAGATATATTGCATTTGGGCGCTCGAAAAGCCAAACCCGGCCCTCTCGGCACACTGTCGAGTCCCATCCATACTAAGTTTTGTCGAGTCCCATCCATACAAAGTTTGAGACGACGCGAAACAAGAGGTCTCAACTGCGCACAGCACAAAATCATCAGATAATCTACAGAACCGACAAGTTTGCCAGTATTGACGCCGAACAGAACAGGAAAAAGAACGCTTCCCTGGGGCACACATAACTCCCACCCATGGATGTCAAACAGCGTGGTGCCAACATGGACCCGAAACCACGGTGGATCAGCCAGAAAGTGTTCAACAAAACATAGGCAGATGACCACGAAAACCAGGTTTACAAGGGTCCACAAGATCTCCATTTTTCCAAGAGGCATCGTAAATCCCCCCCCCCCCCCGACCCCGATAAAAAAAAGATAGTAACAACACGTTGTTCATTAATGAAATCGCTGCGGGTGGCGGCTTCAAGACTGACTGAATGGTCAATGATAGGGTGGCACCTCCAGAACCCGCACCGTTCATTGGCCATCTGTTTTCAGCCTCCTCACCAGCAGGGAGCCGGCCATCCCCTCCACCAGCTTGCAAATGCAGCTGATCTGAGCCACTGGACGACAGTTTGAAGGGTTGGCAAGATCCCTTCCTGGCCTGGGAATAGGAATAGGATTAAAAAGGACTCCCTGCCATGAAGGCAGGAAGCATCGTGCGGTGTGGATATGGTTCCAGACCTCCAGAAGGGTCTGGACACAGCTCTATAAAAGATGCTTCAAAAGCTGATAATGAACGTCATCCAGGCCAGGCGCAGAAGCGCTGCAGGCCCACAGAGCCGATCCCAGCTCATCAATTGAAAGTGGCAACTTGCACACCTCAGAGTTGCCTGAAGGAAGACACATGAACGACTTTCTCTCAGTTGTTTGGTTTTAAAGAAAACAGCAGCTTTATTTGAGAAAGATCTAGTTCAGTCGAATGGTGGAGGCCAACAGACTGGCAACAGCTTGTTTGTCAGTTGGCAACAGCTTGTTTGTCAGTTGGCAACAGCTTGTTTGTCAGTCATCAGAGCATCAGCAAGTTTCAGGTGATGAATTAATGTGTCGGTGCTCCTCCCTTTGCTTTTCTTGATGATGTTCCAGACTCCCTTCTTAGACGCTTTGGATGTCAGCCCAGAATAGAAATCTCTCCACAAGTTCACAAGTTCACAAGTTGTTTACTTTGTCCATGAAGGAAAATTATTTTGGGTGACACATTGCAATATCACATCATAAAATACAGTGTAAAACACAATAAAATAAAAGCAAATTAATAGCTTCTACAAAAGTCAAATTTAGGAAAAATACAGGAGAGTATTCGTGCACACCAATGGTGGCAATAGAGCCCCCCCCCCCCCCACACACACACACACACACACACCCCACCCCACGCCCCATCTCTCTCTCCCTCTGAGTATTGTCCTCCATTGAGTCCTATCCCTACTTTCATCCTCCGCTTCCACGGTCAACTTGTCTTGATTGTAGACCGGAGAATCTAGGAGCTGATCCAGCATGTCAAGAAAAAAAAGCACACACGCCAGCACACGCAGATGTTGCTGTGTTAATGAGGTCAAGATATGTAAGACGAGGAGAGAAAAAAAAAGACTTCACAACACGCCAAAATACGCCAGTACAGCCACTTCCGAAGCAAACGCTGATGACCTGGGACAACCCACGGCAGAGCAGCAACGATGGCGCAGAAGCTGACTGCCAGAGACTTCCGCAATCCTAGAACACGTTAGACAGTCCTGAATGGGACTACAGCCATGCAAGTTCGATGATCGTAATATTGTCTGTCGGAGCCAAAATGTAGCTGAGGTCACCACTGTCAGACTCTCGTCTATGCAACGTCGACAAAAAACCAGTCGGGCACAAAAAAAGAGACCCCCCATCCCACCCGCCCCAACCCACCCGCATTTGATAAGCAATGCACTTTTATGATATGTACATAAATATTTTTCAGCTTTGCTTGTGCAAAATTATATGGACATATTTCAAATAAACATATTAATGATAATAATGTAGTTATATAGCGCCTATTCTAAAAAAAATTAGGGCTCTAAGCGCTTTACATGACTAACAACACAACAACAACAACAACACACACACACACACACACACACACGCGCGCGCGCGCGCGCGCGCGCGCGCGCGCAGGAGCGCACCCGCGCAGGAGCGCGCGCGTACACGTGCCCAAGCATGACCACACACCCACGCTCACAGACACCCGCACGCACGAACGCACTCACTCACATCAACACAGCCTGCACGTAAAAGCGACACAACCACCAGGCACTCACGCGTGCACGCAAAAACCCACTCAGACACTCGGAAGGTGGATTGGGAAGTAGGGGGGAAGGAGGGGGAACGGGGGGGGGGGGGGGTTACGACTGATGAAAGAAATTTGTTTTAATGGCAGATTTGAAAGAAGAGGGTGAAGGTAGGTATCTGACACTGATGGGAAGTGTATTCCAGGCAGTTGGTTCTTGGAAGGAGAGAGAACGTTGACCAAAAGATTTTGTTCTGACAATAGGCGGCTGTCGGCAGAGGAACGAAGTTGACGGGATGGGGTGTAGATGTGGAGGATGTCGGAAAGATATTTTGGTCCAGTACCAGAAACAGAAGAGAAACAGATAGAAGCCAGCTTGTCGTCAATTCGACCCTGGATTGGAAGCCAGTGGAGGGACTGCAACAGAGGAGTGACATGTTTACGTTTAGACGCTTTGCAAACAAGCCTGGCAGCGCTGTTCTGAACCTTCTGCAGTTTACTGAGTAGGTATTTTGGTGAGCCAGCCAAGAGACTGTTGCAGTAGTCCAGTCTTGAGAGAACTTGGGAACAAACCAGAGTGTTTGTGGCTTCAGTGGAAAGGAAGTGTCTGACTGAACTGATCTTACGCATTTCCAGATATGCTGACTTACAAACATTAGACACGTGGTGCTTGAAAGAAAGGGTGGAATCAAAAGTCACACTGAGGTTACAAGCCTGGGATGAGAGTTGAATCTCAGAACTTCCGATACTGATGGAAGAAGGAAGGGAGGGATGACCTTGGAGTTTGGGAGGAGCAAGGAGAAGAACTTCAGTTTTGTCGTCATTCAGCAGCAACTTATTCAAAGTCATCCATTTTTTTTAAATCTTGGGAACAGCTTTGAACATCACTGACAACATCCTTGAGTTCAGATACAGTGCTTGACTTGTGCATCTGAGTGTCATCAGCAAAACTCTCATGCAGCAATGAGCGCTGATCGATAATGTCTGACACAGGTCGGACATACAGAGCAAACAGAACTGGCCCACGGACGGACCCTTGCGGTACCCCACAGGTTAGAGGTGTAGGAGATGAAGAAAGACCATTGACAACAATTCTCTGAGAACGATCACTGAGATAGAACCTAGCCCACGCAAAAACGGTGCCCTGAATGTCAAATGAAGTTTGGAGTCTAGAAAGGAGAATGTCATGATCAATGGTATTAGCAGGACATTAGCAGGTCTTAACAGGCTCAGAAAATACCTTTAGCGTTTTGAATTCAACGTTTGATTATTCGATTATTCAATTTTCACACAATCCTGTGATCCTCAAAGAGATATAACAGTTTTTTTTCAGCTTCAGCCACAGGCAGCTTCATGTTTTTCCGTCTTCACTATCTTTTGCAGCTTATAAGAAATACAAACTATGCCTGTGCCTTTCTCGAGAAAGAGTAGACTGCTTGGTCATACTCTATCTGGGGAAAGAGTTCCAGAAAAGGAAAGATAAACAAATTAATCATTTTGAATGATATCATTCTTTATCTAAATCACATCAATCCCTCATTTCTTTTTCTTTTAAATTCTCTTCACCGTATATCTCACGTAAAGTTTACCAAGCCTAGCACAGGTCATTCGTGGCCTTTAATTTACATTTACTCAAGACACTCCCCGCCACCCCCGCCTCCGTGTCTTAACAAACTAACAAACTAAACTATGAGGCATGCACCTTCGGCAAGTCCTTACTGTCTGTACTATGAACACAATCAGTTCTCCTCTAATTCAACTGACCTTCTACAGGTGATAAACCAATAACTCTGTGCTCTCAGCGCATACAGGTCATGTGTGCTGCACGACTTCCATGATCAGGTAAGCCCAAGCATAAGACTTTCGAATCCTTCCCATTTTGGTAGCTTGCACAAGCGATCCATGTTTTCTGTCGACGTACTCTCATAACAAATAAACTGACATGAACCCCCCTGGAAAAATCTTAAATAAATGTTAGCGAACCGCCCAGAGAAACGTGGACAAACGAGTCACAAGACAAAACACAACGCGTTTCGACCTCTTAGGTCTTCTTCAGGTGAGACACAAACGAATAAAATAATGAAAATTCACTTAGCTTTGATCGCTTCAGATCGCTTCAGAGTTCAGCGCAAGGAAGAAGGCGTTGCATGGAAGTCAAGCACAGTTCCTGACAACGTGTCATAAACAAAGATCATTTGAAAGCACTGTTACCAGTAAGAATTGCACAGGAGAGTGGTCCTGTTCAACCTTAACATGACTAGACAAACAGCATTGTTAAATGGCTTCCGACAGTAGATTGAATGTTGCCCTTGTAACACTGGTAAGAGAAACAGACAACTTACAATCACAGAAGGGCTGAGTAACATTGGAGAAAACCAACCAAACAGACTTGGCAACAGTACTATGCTAATAAAGTTAAGACCAAATGAATCGAATCTACTGGCCCATTTCTGGGATCTGTTTGGAAAGGTACACTCTGATACGTTTCATATGAAGCTAAAGAAGGATGCTCTTTAAGAAACGTTGAAAGAAACAGGGGACCAGGAAGAAGTGTTTAGATTACAGACACAATTGACACACAAGAGCAGCTAAAGTAAACCAGGGCAATACGCAAAAGGAAACATTTTTTCAAAGTCTAGATGCTGGACCTGATGATTGGACGTAGTTAGTGAGAGAATGTGAAGAAAAAGAAAAATATGGTTATTCCTGAGAATCCCTCACTACACACAATCTTTGCTATTCTAAGAAATGGCACGGAAATGAATGTGTATGCTGGAGACATGAGTGCACTGAACGATGTAGACTGTGACAGAACAGGGATGGAAATATCAGGCCTAGCTCCTAGAAAACAGACTCCACCGATGCCAATTCATCACCTTGACACTGTCCACTCCTGCAGTTTCTAAAAAAAAAACAACTGTGGTCTGTGAGTCGCTAAAGGCACAGGTCAGGAAACGTGCTACGTACGTCCAGCCAGCAGACCAGCAGAAAACGTACCGCTGGCTGGGAACAGCAGAGCCATCACAACACATGAAACATTCCTGTGAAGCCAGCCATCAGTATCAATGCTCCTCTTCAAGGTGGACCGAGGAAAGGCCTCACCAACAAGGATGTCCAATAAACACCCAGCTATCACACACACACACACACACGCGCGCGCGCGCGCGCGCGCGCCACACACACACACACACACACACATACACACACACACGCGCGCGCGCGCGCGCGCGCACACATACACACACACATATACACACATACACACACACACACACACACACACACACACACACACGCACAACACACAACACACACACACACACACACACACACACACACACACACACGCACACGTACACACACACACACACACACACACACACACACACACACACACACACACACACACACACACACGTGCGCGCGCAGGCAAATGCACACTCATATCTTTGGACATAAAAGATAATACACTTGCATCGCTTCATTGGTACATACTTACCAGTGCATGTTTTCTGCTTTTGTTTTCTTTCTTTTTTCGTTTTAGTAAAACTAGGGGATCCTGAAATATTTAAAGTATGGGATTTTTTTTTAGCTGAAATGCGTTAAGTTTTAAGCGTCTGCTATTGGACAGGCTCAGTATGAGTCTACCGCATTCTGTCGGGTCTGATGCAGTGTTATCTTTGACACAGAGGGCAGGGCATGGCACTGTATCTGGCTTTCATCGGTCTAACGAAGGCTTTCGACCTTGTCAGCAGAAAAGGCCTCTTCCATCTCCTGGAGAAGATCGGCTGTCCTCCTCAGCTGCGCAGCATGGTGGTTTCCTTCCACGAAGACATGAAGAGCACGGTTATGCACGACGGGTCTTGCTCAGAACCCTTCTCCATCACAAGCGGAGTACAACAGGGCTGTGTGCTCGCGCCGACACTTTTCGGCATCTTTTTCTCCATGCTTCTGAAGTACGCCTTCAGCTCCTCGCAAGATGGAATCTACCTGCACACACGCTCTCATGGAAAGCTGTTCAACCTCGCCCGCTTGAGAGCCAAGACCAAGGTGTTCCAGATCCTCACCAGAGAGATGCTCTTTGCTGACGATGCAACGCTTACCTCACACACTGAAGAGGCCCTGCAGAGACTCATGGACAGGTTCGCTGATGCATGCGAAGAATTTGGACTCACGATCAGTCTGAAGAAGACCAACGTCAGCACACAGGATGCAAGCCACGTACCCTCTGTCAGCATCAACGACTACACCCAGGAAGTGACTGAGGACTTCACGTACCTTGGGTCGACCATATCTACCAGCCTGTCACTCGACATAGAGATCAACCGGCGGATAGGAAAAGCCGCAGCAACCTTGGCCAAGCTGTCCAAAAGGGTGTGGGACAAGAAGCTCACAGAGAATACCAAAATGCGTGTCTATCAGGCCTGTGTCCTCAGCACTCTCCTGTACGGCAGCGAGACACGGACCACCTACGCGAGGCAGGAACGCCGTCTGAACACCTTTCACATGCGCTGCCTCAAACGCATTCTGTGCATCACCTGGCAGGACCGAGTACAGCGACATCCTGGCCAGGGCTGGAACCCCAAGCATGTTCGCCATGCTGAGCCAGAGACGTCTACGCTGGCTCGGGCACGCAAGGTGCATGGAAGATGGGTGTATTCCCAAGGACCTACTCTACGGCCAACTTGCCACTGGTACCAGACGCACAGGACGCCCCACTCTCAGGTTCAAGGATGTGTGCAAACGTGACATGAAAGTGTGCAACATTGACCCTGATGCCTGGGAAACAGCTGCCGACGACCGTGACTGCTGGCGTCAAATGGTGCAGAGAGGAATCAGACAGGTGGAGGAGGAGAGAACCCAGCAGGCAGCAGAGAAACGAGCACGCCGCAAACAGCGAGCAGCTTCTGCTTCTTCCCAGTCGTCCTGCTTCGTCTGCACCAACTGCAACAGAGACTGACACTCCAGAATTGGGTTGCACAGCCACACCATGCGCTGTTCACAACCCTAGGAGAAACCTCACTTGGCGTTATCAAGCATTGTCCGGGACTGCATTGCCAACACAACACACATGACACTATTCCAACAAGTAATTTCCACGAATATGGAATTTGACATAGCTGATGATGTCAATAACATGAACAGAAAAACAATAGTCACCATACATTGCTTTGATACATCGTTTCAATTAAATTCAGAAGTTTACATTTTCACAAGATTGTTTTCCCTTCTCTTTCTTTCTTCCTCCTTCCCTTCCCCCTCCCTCCTCCCTTTCCTCTCTCAGTCCTTTTTTTCTTTTTTTCCCCTTCTTTCTTCCCTCCTTTTTTCCTCTCTCTTTTTCTCCTTTTTTTTCTTTTTTTTTTAAATGCAAAGAAAAAAAGAAGAAAAATACAAACAAATCAAAATACAGACAACAGCAACAACAATAACAAAAAAGCACCTATAAACGGACAAAAACAAGGACACTGAACGGGAAAAGAGGAAAGAACCGACAAAGTAAGGTATCAGCACAGATAAACCAACAAATAAAACGAGATTATACCAAAAAAACAAAACAAAAAAACGAGCAAACAAACAAGCAAACAAACGCAGAGAACAGAAGGTAAATTACCCTCACACTTACACAAACACAAAACAATTCCTTGTCTATACAGTATACTCAAACGTCACTTTAAATCTCATGTGTACCAGTCATATGTAACTGTTGAGTGTAGTTGACAATAAATAAGTCAATATACATGTTAAAAGAAATGGACAACAGCCTTGCTTTCACTTGTTGTAGCTTGTGTCTGACCTGCAATGAAGACAGGTCAAGCAGGAAATGCATAGTTCCTATTTGTGTGTTCTTCAAAGTTCTCAAAGTCAGTTTCCGTGCTTCGTTCTTATTTCTAATTTTTTTTTAAAAATGCTCTTGGACAGTATTGTAAGAAAAACTGAGTACGACTGTCTGACGCAGTTGATAGAGATAGCATTGTTCGATGCCTTTAGCTGCCATTGCCATCATGGCAGAAAGGTGCTTTTTGCATTGAGGTATAATATTCTCGACATGTTTGCTAAAGTTCAGCATTCTGTCGAAGCCTGTACCCAAACAGTTTAAGTTGTAAATTGATTTCATTTCTACTGCAATGAAGGAAACTACAGACGGTAATTTTTTTTCTGTGCAGACCAGTCTCAAGGCCTTTGTAAGGTTGCTGGACAATTCAGTTTATTGATACCATTAAGCAATGCTTTTCCATTGCTGTTGAACAGCTTTTAATCTTTCTTGAGCATTTTCTGGTATTTTGTAGACCAGACCATCATCTGTGAGTGCCGGCACTCGAGCAGTTCTCTTTCTACTTTGGTCTGCAAAGCATTTAGTGTAAACGGTGTACAAAACAGGGGGAAAAGGAAAACCTTGAAGTACTTTTATAAAGATTTATGAAGTTCAGCCATTCAGTCTTAAAGTCGCAGGATGACAGTTGGCTCCTGAGGATTTTATGGAAATGAATCTGACTGTAAGCAGTCTTTGCTATAATCAGTTCTCATACTCTTTGAATTTGTTTAGGCCTATGAAATCCGTTTTGACATGGCTTAAAGCCCTGATATTAGCTCCCTTGTTGTCTTGGTCATAGGTAATACAGAATGAAAATGTTTTATCTATCAATCAAAGTACCTTTTCTTGCGTCAGAAAGCACTTCTTCTGTCAGTGTGTGTTTATTAATTGAAGAGTATATTGAGCCTACGAGAAACTGTAATGCAATATTCTCGCATATATGAACGCACAACGCAATCAATCTTGCGCAAATAAACTCAATACTTTAATAATATCTAAAAAGAGTGCGATTGCAACGAACCCTTGAACATTACACAGGATTTTGGTCAATGGCTGCATGAACATAATTCTCTTTGATAGCTGTATACGTCCATCAGGTCGGATTCACCGTTCAAGTGAACCCATTTCTCGGTTTAGCTTAATTAAGGATGCCAGAACTTTACGCTTGTGTCGTGCCAACGAAGGCCTTACAAAGCACACAATTAACCTTTGTCACTTTTTTTTTCTTCTCAAAATGTGCCTTTACAAGGAGATGAATTATCCATTATTCTCCTATACTGGTGTATGTGATTATATGAAGATGATTGACAGTAGTTACAAATGCTAGTTAACTGTTTAGGTAGTAGCCTGCACGTCGCCTAAGGAATGCACCAAGAATTTGAATTTTGTCTAAGTTGGGATTAATGATTTGGACGTTTTTGTTGTTGTTGTTTTTTTTCTGTAATTTAATATTGTGCCGTTTGCATTGCACGTCGGTGAAAACAATATTGTGAGTCCGTTCTTAACTCAAGTCTTACCGAATTACGTTATTTGTGTTAGAAAAACAAATTCTGTTAGCTAGTTTGAGGCTTCCATGGAATTGTGTCAAATAAAGGCAATAAGATTATTGTTGAATACGTGAATTGTTCTTGTCCTCACAACTAGCAAGTCGATAAATGCAAGAGTGTATGGGAACAAACGTTGATCTTGTGCATATGATAGTGTCTTTTTATTATGCATGCAAGAAATCAACATAATAACTTCTGTAAATAGGAAAGCCCTCTCTCTCTCTCTCTTAACTTTAAGAATGTTCTGTCCCAAATGCACAGTTGAGTTTGATCGACATCTGTCAGGAACCAATTGCGGAGCAATGATAAACCAAGTAAATGTCTGTGTTTACATGACAAGGGTTTGCACTAGAAAGAGGTGTTACTATTACTTGTGCGAATTTGATTCTGCATTTAGTTCCAACCGACCTGACAAAGCAGTGCGACATCGACGAAAAGAAGAACAGGAATCAGTCACGTTGACAGACATCAATCAGACATCCTTTCCACACTTCTTGCCCACCACTCGTTGTCCTGGCAGTCACTGGGTACCGGCCTCTATGGCTTGTGATCTGCAAAGCGACTGCTGGGCTAAAAACGACGTCAGTTTTCAGCCACCTGACGACGCTCTTACTGCAGTGACGTCATCTTGGTGTGCCGCTCCCAACACGTCAGACTCGTTATACTTTCTGTGTTCCAGCTTTGGAGAGCGCCTGCCTTTCACGTTGGTGTGTGATTACAATGTGGACTGTTTTGATGGCAGTGATGAGGATTTCTGTGTCCATCCACCATGTTCATTAGAGAAAGCGCTGCCCTGTGGGGACAGTGGTCAGGTAAGGATCAGGGATGACACTCGGGACATCTTTTTTTTTGGTCTTTTTAACAAGAATGAATAACTTTATACAGGAAAGGGAAGGGCAGTGAGTTGTAGGCACTGTATAATCAGAACAGTATTTCACATATAAATGTTGATGACTGTTTCCTATTCGTCGTGACACTGTTTTTTTTGTTGTTGTTGTTGTTTTTCTTCCTTTTTCGTGCTTTCATGCCCTTTTTAGGTTGCACACACACACACACACACACACACACACACACACACACACACACACACACACACACCACACACCTGTCTCTCTCTCTCTCTCTCTCTCTCTCTCTCTTGGAAGATTTGAATATAAGTTTAAAAAGTGATTGTGTGTGTGTGTGTGTGTGTGTGTGTGTGTGTGTGTGTGTGTGGCGTGCGTGCGTGCGTGCGTGCGTGTGTGTGTGTGTGTGTGTGTGTGTGTGTGTGTGTTTGTGTGTGTGTGTGTGTGTGTGTGTGTGTGTGTGTGTGTGTGTGTGTGTGTGGTTTCCTGGAGGTAGCAATTATGTACCATTTTTGCGATTTATAATTAATGAACTCGTGATACAGTTAGATTTGAGTTACAGGTAAACCGAAAAGCGTGAGCTGATTATACTCAAATGAAAATTAACGATAGCACTCAACATGTCGTTTTAAAACGTATATTTTCGAACTGCATGTGGATATTTCCTTGTTGATGTCTTGTAGTTGAGAGCGGGGCGAGTCACTTTTACAAGGAAGATGAGAACATGGGTTTGTGTGTGTGTGTGTGTGTGTGTGTGTGTGTGGGGTGTGTGTGTGTGTGTGGTTTCATGGAGGTAGCAATTATGTACCATTATTGCGAATTATAATTGAGACTGTTTTGATGGCAGTGACTGACAAAGACTGACAAGGAAAAGACTAACAAGGAAACAGACTGGACACTCGTGTATTTGTTTCTGTGCCAGCACATCTCATGTATTGTTGTGGGGACTGTCATTGCAGTGTGTATACGTGGGTCAACAGTGTTTGAATCTCTAACTTTAACTGGACTCTGAGGCACATGATTAATGAGAGAAGATCACTGTTTTGTAGGATCAGTGTGTTCCCTATATGTAGGGCAGTCCAGGAGTTGCCAGACGGGATGAAAGGGAGCGTGGCTTGGGCCAAGCCGTTAGCTTTTTTTTTTCAGTATTAGGGGGGGGGGGGGGGGGGGGGGGGTTGTTAAAAGGAAAACCTAGTTTTTCTTGAGGCCAGGGAGTGGTCAATTTTGATGTAGCACATATATATGCTAGGAATTCCTTGGTTCTCTATTGGTAAGTTGCCAGTTGTTAAATACATAAAGAGAAGGAAAATTATTAACAAGTAAATGTAAACCATTGATGTGATTAATAAAAAGAAGAGAAACGAGCTGGTGTAATGAGAAGCATATCGTGAAAACGCGGAATTGGTTTTAAAGAAATCTTTTTTTTTAATGATTTTTTTTATTTATTTATTTTTTTTTTTTAAGATTTCACCTTGTGTCCCTAACCGTAGGTAGGATGTGTATTGAATCACAAAACACATTCGTAAGTATCCTTTTGTAATATGTTGTGTGTAGAATGTCTATAACATTTTTTAACATAAATTATACTCTAGCTAACATAAGGATTTAGGGGTTTCTCTTCAGAAATCTCAGCGTCCAACCCTGGGACTCAAGTTCCTTCCTCCTGGAAACTTAATCAGCACTGAATGGAATTCTTAAAGAAACAAACATTTAAGTGTCAACTGTTTAATGATCGGAAAAAAAGAAACTTGAAATGTATTATCTACATGTTGCTGTTTGAAGAAGGAAAATGAGCTGCATCTATGCTATCATGCAGCTACTTTTGTGAATTTTGTGAATTTGTGACACTGTGAAATATTTTGTTTTGCTTTGTTCACAACATTCGGTAAGGGAGCTCAAAAAAGTGAATTCTTGTTTCCCCAGTATCTCCTTGTGTGACAAGGACGTTGAGCTAAATTCAGGACCTGATCACGACAGACAAGACAGTGCATGGACAACCACTGACAACAGACGTTCCGATTGTGCCCCTCTACACATCTGTGGTGATTCTCACCTGTCAGCAAGCATCAAACAGCAGACCCTAGACGCCATTCAGTGACAGGAAAACAGGTTCAAATCATCAGCATCTAGCATAGAACACATGAGATAGGTCCTCAGTGCAGTTAAAACAGATATTGGTCTTTGTGATGAAATCGATGAGCACTGTGAGAAATTTGAAAGTGGCAGTGAGAAATGCTTTGCTTTGCTTCAAGATACCACCATGACATCAACGAAATCGATCAGAGAAAGAAAACAACAAAAGTGTACAGAGTCACAAATACAATTAGAGACATGACAAAAAAGAAATGACATGACTGAGGGTGGAGGCTGACACAGTTGAAGGGGTTCTCCAGATGAGATAATTTCTAAATGGTATGCCAGTGGCAGAGGGCAAGGAGAATTTCGACTCTTGTGCCAGAGCTCTGACAGACGTCCTGAACCGTGTAGACAGGGACAAGACATGGATAATAGATGACATTGCTTGGTCCCATCGTGTAGTCCAGAGCAGTGATGGCGGACCCTAATGTATACTTGTGAAATAAAATATTTTGGACGACATAATCACAGTGGAGACAGACAAGGACTTTCGAGACAAACTGAAGGACAAAGACGTAATTATGGCCAATGACGTTGTCCACCGACAAGCCAGTGTAATTGCTGAGGCAAAAAAAAAAAAAGAGCAAAGCGGCTTTCTTCGGAAAGGTGCGATTAATTGTGCATTCCAGACAACTTGATCCAAGAAGCTAAGCTGAGTTGGTGGATCCTGATGCAATGAGGATAACTTCAAATCCGACTAAACCACAACATGACATTGTAAACAATTAGGTTGCAGATCACCATGATGTACGGGTTTTTTTTTGTTTTTTTTTCAATACATAGAATCTGAGACCATTCTGTTTGACAGTAATATTTATCTCTAGGGTGTAGCGTCTTACCTAGAGAGGTCTACATGTTGTCATCACATAACTGGTAGAGAGAGCATTCGTAATCAAGGTCAGCATGTTTCAAAGTGTTGTGGTTGAAAGGAAAGGAAGGATGTGGGTCATGGGAGAAGAGGGAGTAAAGGACTGACAGTGCCTGTAAAATGAAACGAGGTAATTGATGGGGACGGGAGGGGGCAATAGCGCTTTACGGGCGACGAGGAAATAGTGGTCAATACTCAAGTGAGAACTTGCTAAGTCATCGCCAGAAGTTAGCGCACAGACACCATCTATCATTCATTCTTTCGTCACCTGTATGCAGGCAAACTGCGTCTCTAGTTCTTACATGGCTGACATGCTATCGAACAGTGTTATGTAAAAGTTGCAATAGCAAACAAGGAGAAGGTATTTCTTCTGTTTCCTTTCGACTAGTTTCTTATCTTTGGAGTTGTACAGATGTATGTCTTCTGATTGTACTAAGGGCCGGGACGCTTTGGTCTTTAATTGTGGTGGGTGATGTAAAGGTGAATGGATAGGAAGGCGTGTGAAATTATACTTAAAAAGGTAATGGAATTAAATTGAGATTATGGCGTACAATTACACATGATGATAAAGATGATGGTGATAAAGATGATGATAATTATTATTATTATTATTATTATTATTATTATTATTATTATTATTATTATTATTATTATTATTATTATCATTATTATTATTATTATATTATTATTATTATTGTTGTTGTTGTTGTTGTTGCAGTTGTTGTTTTTGTATGTTCTTGTTGTTATCATTAGCATTTTGAGCATTAAGATGTGACATATTTGATCTCATCCCTGATTTTAAGTTTTCCTGAAAGGATGTTAATGTAGTGGATTTGCATTGCATTCTCCTCCATTTGCATTGCATTCTCCTCCATTTGCATTGCATTCTCCTCCATTTGCATTGCATTCTTCTCCCACCTGTGCTTGCACTGAGCATTCCAGTCTGCTGTTGCATGTCTTGAGCACTTGTGAATGACCGACAAGTTGCTTCTCTTTTATCATTCTTCTCTCTGTGGGAAATGTTGGTGGCAAACGTGAGGGAATCTATATGCGTCAGTGGTAGAATACTAACAGTGTGTGTGCAACATACCAAACGACCTGATGACTTATTGTTAATATGCAGTAATATCCAGGCATTAGCTTTGGATCCTTAAGCAAAATGCTGATTCCGTATGATGTGTGTTCTTGTTGCATGTTTTCTAGTACTTTTGTTTTCTATTTTCCTTGCTAGCAGTCAGTAGCATTTGTCGTAATTATAGGATATATTTTATTGATTTCTTTTCTTAAAAATCGGCAGTGTGTTGACGAGTCCTACAAGTGCAGTGTTTTTGACTCTCCCTGCAAAAAGTCTCTTGACACCGGCCTATGTAAAAATATTGGGAGTTCTGAGTTGTTTTTATCTTCAGCATCATCATATGGCCTCTATAGTTTCCCTGCAGTGGTTCGTTTCTATGATGATTACGATGAAATGGGAGTAAGTTATCACACAATGAGACGAGGAGCCCAAAGTCCATTGACACATTTTGAATGTCCATCCATAGCTTTCCATTTTCCTGTGTTTGTACGGTGTAATGGCGTGTATGACTGCCCTTACAAAGAAGACGAGGCAGACTGTGAAGCTTACTCCTGCCCTGGGTACTTTCGCTGTCGTCAGTCTCAGGTCTGCCTGCACCCAGATCATGTGTGTGACGGCAGAAACCAGTGTCCTCAGCATGACGATGAATGGTATTGCTCCATGTCTTGTCCTGACCAGTGCTCCTGTCAGGGTCTTGCTTTTACCTGTAGACAGGTGTTCCCTGTGGATGTATTCCCAGACGTGCGATATCTAGACGTATCTTATAGCGGAATGAGAGCGGAGAGTCTGTATGTAAATATAATGCTGATATATCTGAATATGACAAGTTGCTTTCTGAAAGAACTATTACTTCCAAAACTCCCTAATGTGAAGGTTTTAGATGTTCGTGAAAACCAATTGAAGAAGTTTTCTTTGGAAATTCTAAACAATGTCAGCAACCTAAATTATTTGGTTCTGGCAAAAAATCCTTTGACTGCTTTGTTTACCAGTGGATCAAACAGGATGACGTTTCCTAATCTCAGAATCCTGGACTTGGCATTTGTCACGATACCAAATTTAGACCTGAACAAACTTCAGTCTTTCTCAGGACTCGTTGCCCTCAACCTGTCTGGCAGCAACACGCAAGGCGTGACTGGAAAAAGTTTTTACAATCCTCTTCTTGCCAAATTGGATCACCGTGGCAGTGAGATATCAGACTTTCCTAAAGCCTTGTTGAGGAATCTGATAAAGCTCAGGGAACTGCATGCTGATAACTTCAAGCTCTGCTGTATTCAGACTTTGCCAGAGCACTTCAATGTGGGGAATTGTGATGCACCCCTCCCCATTTTTTCCACCTGCGATCGTCTTCTAGGAGCAAAGGTGCAGCAGGTTCTTGTTTACTTTCTATCATCTTTTATCCTTGTAGGCAATGGTCTCATTTGTGTTATGTTTACTGGAAAGGCTAGAAAGAAGAGCAACACCGAGATATTTCTGTGTCACCTATTTTGGTCTAAAATCCTGATGGGAGTTTACCTTTCAATACTGTGTGTGGTGGACCGTATGTACAGCGGATCGTATCTGTGGAAGGACACAGCCTGGAGACCCAGTATCTTGTGCAAGTTGCTAGCGTTTATTTTCTTGCTTTCCTGTGAGGTAGCCATCTCTCTAGATGTTATAATGGTCCTGGAGATGTGTATTGTTCTCACCTGGATGAACAAAGGAGGATATCAGTGGAAAAAGAAAGCGATTTTACCTCTCTGTCTCCTGGCGTGGCTGGTTGGTGTCTGTCTCTCTGTAATCCCCACTGTGTCATCGGACCCTGAGTTCAGTCAGACAAGCCTCTGCATCCCACTGCCTGTTTCAGGTGATCAACCAGGAGGACATCATTATGCCTTCAGCCTGATGGTCGTTCTGAACAGCATGATGGCCGTGTTGGCTGTGGTGGGGCAGATTTACATTTACGTCATGATCCAAGATGACACTTTAGTTTTCCTGGCCAGTGACAACCAAGCAAATGATATCTCATTAGGATTATCCGCCATCGTTGTTTCACTGGGAGATGTGTGCTGTTGGGGCCTTGTGACGTGTTGGGCCGTGTTGACGTCACATGACATATGGGTTCGTGGCGAGCTGATGTTCTCGGTATCAGTTTTCTTTATTTTTGCCAGTGCATCTATAACGCCGTTCTTGTATGTGTTGAATGGTTTCTTGGAACGTCGAAGACAAGTGCAAAGACAACGCGTTTTGAAACGTCTGGGTTTTGCTCTTAGAGATAAAGTAGCGTGTATGTAACATATGCTGCACATTGTTTCCAAAGAAAACAGTTACTGCACCAAATCCACAACTAGACATACAATAGACCGGCCCAGTCAAATTAAAACCACGATGACTACAATATATGATACGTGGAAGTGACATGTACAAGGGGGACAACACATGCTGTCAGTTGAAATATAAATTGTTTCCTGTGACAATTTGTGAAGGGGCGACAATATGTGCCATTACATCCATTACAAACTGATGCCAGCAATAATTTATGCCAAGGCGATTCCTCCCTTCCAATCCCCCTCCCCCTTAAAAAAAGCACGCATCTCGACTTTCTCTTTAATGAATGTATTAATACGAACC
>CM065742.1:43742860-43752860 GCA_033310375.1 Conus canariensis
TGGAAGTGTAGAGAGAGAGAAGACATCAAGTGTAAAGAGGAGGCTGGGTTGGAAAGTGGGATCTGTGTTGTATGAATGAATCATGTTGAGTGTGTGTGTAGTGTTTTTGAGGTATGTGGGGAGGCCTTGTACTATGGGTTGGAGGAGAGAGTTTAAGTACTGTGAAATGTGTTCTGTAGGGCAGCTGCATGCAGATACAATGGGTCTGCCGGGTGTATTGGTTTTGTGTATTTTAGGGAGCAGGTAGAAGGTGAGTTGTTAGGTGTCTGTCATTATGAGGAGTTTGGCTGTCTTCGGTAAGTTGTTATGATTGATTTCTTTTTTAACTGTGGTTGAGATGAGTTTCTGGTGTTGGGGGAGGGTTGATGCTGTGAGTGGTGTATAGAAATTTGTGTCTGACAGTTGTCTGTGTGCTTCTTTTATGTACAGCTGTTTGTCCCAGACCACCACTGCACCACCCTTGTCTGCTGGTTTGATGACAATGTCTTGTCGTTGTCTCAGTGATTCAAGGGCTTTTTGTTCATCCCGTGAGAGGTTGGAATGGCGGACAGGTTTGGATTTAACTTGAGAGATTTCTTTTCTACACTTTTTGATGTAGAGTTCAACTTCAGTGGATTTGTCAAGAGGTGGCTGGCGAAGTACTGGAGTTCGAAAAAGGTGGGTAAAAATGTCTGAACTCTCTGGCAGAGGGGGCTTAGGCACACCGTCAAGTGCAGCCATCCATCTTAATTTTCTTGAGAATCTTTCAACATCAACGTGGTTTTGATATTTATTGGTGGTAGGCTGAATGGGAATAAATTTCAGACCTTTTGCCAAGACTGATCTTTCATCATTGGTGAGAGTCAGATTATCAGGAATGCAGCGAACAAGGTGGCGGTGTTGTTCATGGGTGATAGAGGGGTCAGTGTTGTGTGTAGGGGGATTCAACTGGTCTGGGTTTGCCTTGTATTTGTTTTGTAATTTCGATAACTTGTCTTGCTTAATCTGGTAGCAGTGATTGTGAATGAGCTGGTTGTGTGTATGGGTGAGCTGCCTGAGTCTTGAAGCAGTGGCTATGGGCATGATGATTGTGGTTTGTTGTTTGAAATGTTGAAGAAGACGGGAGAGAGATTCCAGGGATGAATTGAGTGTTTTGATATGTGCCAACATGAGTCTACGGCTGGCTTGGAATAGAATCCTTGTACTGGTAGTGGTAAGAGCAGTATTATGAAGATTGGATGGGGTGTGAGAAAGTAAGAAACCACGAGGGGTGATTCGCAGTCGAATGCATTGTTTTAGAAAGTTGAGATGGGATGCAGATGTCGTTTTCTGAAACTGTGTTTTAGCATATCCTAGTGCAAATGGCCGGATGATAGGTGGCAGAAAATGAATGGACTGGTGAAAACTGGCATGAGTACGGGAGAGGAATTGGGGGGCCGGCATTATGTTCTGATTTAGGTTCTTACTGTAGAGTTGGTTGAGAGAAGAAGTAGAGTTAAGAGGTCAAGAGTGCCTGATTTAGATCGCACGTACACGACTAAAAACGTATGTTAAACGAAATACGGATCAATGATTAACAGTATACAATGATCGAAAGACGTATACACGATAACAATTGCACACACTGACGACAGAAACAGAAATACAAAACAACGAAGGGTATCAGTCAGTATGAATCAAAATAGATCTAGTTGCAAAGTGAGATGACTGCAGGCGGAAATCTAAACAAATCTTAAATGAATGTTAGCGAACCGCCCACAGAAACGTGGACAAACGAGTCACAAGACAAAACACAACGCGTTTCGAGAAACAAACGAATAAAATAACGCAAATTCACTTAGCTTTGATCACTTCAGATTGCTTCAGACTTCAGCGCAAGGAAGAAGGCGTTGAATGAGAACGAGGCTGTTGGAAGGGAAATAGTGTGTGAGTCAAAGTCGTAATAATGATAATAATATTACAGATAGGAATATAATAATGGTCAAAATATTGAGAAAAAAAAAAGAAAAAAAAAGACAAGATTACTACCAATCTTGGTGTGAATAAGTATGGGTATGGGAGAAAGGAGAGTGGGTTAGAGGATTCCTAAACAGCAGGGTTGCCGTGGCAACAGTCCCAGAGCCCCACCCCCACCCCCCCTCCCACACACACATCCACGCACGCACACACACACACACAACACACACACACACACATGCTTGCACACACGCATACACATATACTTATATATATATATATATATATATATATATATATATAATGCTGAACAATTAAGTAGTGGGAGAAAACAAGTGCAGGCTAACAATTCTTCAGTCATTAGAGTAATGACTTGGCAAAGATTTGAATTGAAAAAAAAAATTGAAGATGAGGGGAATATATTATAATATGAGAAACCCTTCACTAGCTGCCTGAGGGAACTATCGTATTCCCCTTCGAAGGCAGATCTATTTGTATTGCCTGCTCCTAGGCCTTTCGTCCGCTGGATCGGACTCATCAGGGAGACACGGCTGATTGTGTCTGTGTTCTTGGTGTCAAATAGAGACACACCACAGTCCGTAATTCTGTGGTGTTCTCACCACCAAGGGTTCAAAAAAGAATCCAACAGCACCCCCAAAGCAGCCAGCGGAGGGTAGCAAATGGAACAAAACGAAAGTGTGGAGAGGAAAAAAGTTGCTGAAAAACTAAAAGCATTATGCAAACAGTATAAAATGTAGGGGACAATCTTTGAGCCTATGCTTGAGGATCCATTCAAGGATGCAAGGGAGATCAAAAGATATGGAACAGTCTGAGTGGTCAGCTCTGCTGTTCAATAACCCAAGCATTGTGAGTGGCTAAGAACTGTACAGAACAACCTTTACTTGGATCTCCTAAGAGATGCAATCTCCCACTGATTGACCAAACATTATAATGCTGAACAATTAAGTAGTGGGAGAAAACAAGTGCAGGCTAACAATTCTTCAGTCATTAGAGTAATGACTTGGCAAAGATTTGAATTGAAAAAAAAAATGAAGATGAGGGGAATATATTATAATATGAGAAACCCTTCACTAGCTGCCTGAGGGAACTATCGTATTCCCCTTCGAAGGCAGATCTATTTGTATTGCCTGCTCCTAGGCCTTTCGTCCGCTGGATCGGACTCATCAGGGAGACACGGCTGATTGTGTCTGCGTTCTTGGTGTCAAATAGAGACACACCACAGTCCGTAATTCTGTGGTGTTCTCACCACCAAGGGTTCAAAAAAGAATCCAACAGCACCCCCAAAGCAGCCAGCGGAGGGTAGCAAATGGAACAAAACGAAAGTGTGGAGAGGAAAAAAGTTGCTGAAAAACTAAAAGCATTATGCAAACAGTATAAAATGTAGGGGACAATCTTTGAGCCTATGCTTGAGGATCCATTCAAGGATGCAAGGGAGATCAAAAGATATGGAACAGTCTGAGTGGTCAGCTCTGCTGTTCAATAACCCAAGCATTGTGAGTGGCTAAGAACTGTACAGAACAACCTTTACTTGGATCTCCTAAGAGATGCAATCTCCCACTGATTGACCAAACATTATAATGCTGAACAATTAAGTAGTGGGAGAAAACAAGTGCAGGCTAACAATTCTTCAGTCATTAGAGTAATGACTTGGCAAAGATTTGAATTGAAAAAAAAAAATTGAAGATGAGGGGAATATATTATAATATGAGAAACCCTTCACTAGCTGCCTGAGGGAACTATCGTATTCCCCTTCGAAGGCAGATCTATTTGTATTGCCTGCTCCTAGGCCTTTCGTCCGCTGGATCGGACTCATCAGGGAGACACGGCTGATTATGTATGTGTTATATATATATATATATATATATATATATTATGAACAATATATCCTCACGTTGAGCACTGTGGTCTGACAAAATCTAAAATGGAGAAAATCAACTTTAGGCAATCTACTAAAAACATACCATTTTCAAACCCACAAACTTACACTAAAAAACTGATAGAACAAACCGAGAAATTTGTGCGCAACATGAGATGGAAGGCGTTCTTCTTCCTAAACCCAAATGCAAAGAATGAAGACAAAAATACATATGGATTCAAATCATGGCGATCACCTCCGACAATAGATGAAATGAAACCTTTTGAAGACAAAATGAAGGGACTGATAGCCAATATTAAATTCAAAAAATCAAATAACTTTCAAACATCACTAGCAAATGATATAAAACAAATCCAAAATGATAAAAAGATATTCGTAAAGGCTGACAAAACGAGCAATTTTTACAAAATGGAACCAAACGAATACTCTCAACTCTTAAACAAAAACATCCAGAAAAACTACAAGAAAGCTGATAAAACTACACATAGCAACATCCGCAAAAAAGAAAAAGAGCTTGCACACCGCATGGAGTTAAGTGATAGGGTAGAGGCAACAGCAACAAAAGAAGCCTTCATAACACTTAAAGACCACAAGCCTAACTTCCAAAACAACCCAACATGTAGACTAATAAACCCATCTAAATCCGAACTGGGCAAAATAAGCAAGAGAATTTTGGAAAAGGCTATAGAAGATATAAAATCAAACACTTAATACAACCTTTGGAAAAACAGCTATGAAGTCATACAATGGTTTAAGAAACTCAACAAACAGAGAAATACAATGTTCATTACATTTGACATAGTAGACTTCTATCCATCCATAGATGAAGAACTACTCAACAAAGCTTTCAAATTTGCCAACAAATACACAAATATAACAGAGTCAGAAATGGAGATTATTTTCCACACCAAAAAAACCTTACTCCCTAGCAGAAATGAAACTTGGGTTAAAAAAACGAGCAAAAACTCCACATTTGATGTAACCATGGGATCGTATGATGGTGCCGAAACATGTGAACTAGTCGGACTATTCATGCTATCCAACATCCAAAAACAACTTGGAAAACAGGCCGGTTTATACAGAGATGACGGCCTCACTGCATTAAACAATAATCCAAGAACCATTGAAAACAAGAAAAAAGAATTATGTAAAATCTTTAAAAACCACAACTTAAAAATCACAATAGAAGCAAACAAAAATTAGTGAATTACCTAGACATAACATTAGACCTCAATGACCATGTGTACAAACCATACAAAAAACCCAATGACATACCAGTCTACGTAAACATCAAAAGCAACCACCCACCATCTATACTAAAAACAATACCCAATGGTATAAACAAGAGACTATCCAACCTGTCATGCAATGAAAACGCATTCAATGATGCAGCAACAGAATATCAAGAAGCATTACAAAAAAGTGGTTACAATTACAAACTACAATACAGTCCAGACAACAACACGAACAGAAATAAGAAAAATAGGAAAAGAAAGATCATATGGTACAACCCACCATACGATGGACAAGTAAAAACAAATGTAGGAAAAGAATTCTTTAAAATCTTGGAAACATCATTCCCAAAAGAACACAAACTGTCCAAAATATTCAACAAAAACACCATTAAACTATCATACTCATGTATGCCCAACCTCAAAAACATGATTGATTCATCTAACAAAATGAAAAGCAACATAAAAGAGAAGGGTGCCGAAAGGACATCTTGCAACTGCACTAAAAAAGAACAGTGCCCCTAAGCAATAAATGTCTTCACAGCAACATTGTATACCCAGCTACGGTAACATCAGAAAATGAAAAAGAAACATATATAGGGATTACTGAAAACACTTTCAAAACCAGATACGCAAACCACAAACAGTCATTCAAAAATGAAAAATACAAAAATCAAACAGAGCTGAGTAAGTACATTTGGAGACTCAAAGATAAAAAAAATAGACTACAACATATCATGGAAAATCATAAAAAGAGCAACACCATACAACAATATTTCAAAAAGATGCAATCTATGCTCCACAGAAAAATGGTTAATATTATGCAAACCACACTTAGCAACTCTGAACACAAAAGTAGAAATTGTAAACAATTGCAGGCACAAGTGGAAATCTTTGCTAGCACATTCCACCCGAACAGGCCCCAATAAGAACCACAGGCCGCACGTGCAGCAAATGAGATCCGCCTGCACACACAGAGTTGAAATCAAGTCCCGCACGCCATAAAAGATCGTTGGCGTGCCCCAAAAGACATCCTGAAGATAGCAAGGCTTGAAACAAGCTTGTAGATTTTAATACTTCATTTTTAAAAAATATTTTTTAACTATATATATATATATATATATATATATACAATAAACTAATAAATTCCAAGGATAAATATATATATATATATATATATATATATATATATATATATATATCAATGTGATTAAAATTCCTAAAACGATTTTGAGAGTACTCAACCCCTTGGGGAGCAACATTTGTTAAAATAAGGTTTTTAAAAGGTAATCTACAAATTTGTTTCTAGCTTTGCGCTCCGTCAGGATGATTTTGGCTTGCCCACCGCCGGTGTTATATAGCGTGTGGGCTCCCGTTTACGGTTGTTTGCACGTGCGGGTTGGCTGCATGTGTTTTTTTGAAGTTTTCAGGTTTTTGTTTTGGGTGTATTCACTAACAATGATTTCCATTTATGCCTGCAGTTGTTTACTATTTCTGTTTTGGTGTTTAGAGTTGCTAAGTGTGGTTTGCATAGTAGTAACCATTTTTCAGTTAAACATAGGTTGCACCATTTTGAAATATTGCTGTATGATGATGCTCTTTTTATGATTTTCCAGGATATATTGTAGTTTGTTTTTGCGTCTTTTAGTTTCCAGATATATTTACTCAGTTCTGTTTGGTTTTTGTATTTTTCTTTATTAAATGACTGTTTGTGGTTTGCATATCTGGTTTTGAAGTGGTTTTCAGTGATCCCTAGGTATGTTACTTTTTCATTTTCTGATGTCACAGTGGCTTGGTATACAATGTTATTGTAAAGGCATTTATTGCTTAGGGGGCACTGCTCTTTTTTGATGCAATTGCAAGATTTCCTTTCTTCACCCTTCTTTGCTGTGTTGGTTTTCATTTTGTTAGATGCGTCAATTAAATTTTTGAGGTTGGGCATACATGAATACGATAGTTTGACGGTGTTTTTGTTGAATATTCTATGTAGTTTGTGTTCTTTTGGGAACGAAGTTGTTAAAATTTTAAAGAATTCTTTCCCTATGTTTGTTTTGAGTTTCCATTCGTATGGTGGGTTGTACCATATGATTTTTCTCTTCCTTTTTTTCTTATTTCTATTTGTCAGTAACACCTGAGAAACACATGTAGCACGGGGAAAAAACAACAGCAAGCTAGCTAGCTATATATATATATATATATATATATGTATATATATATATATATATATATATATATATATATAATGCTGAACAATTAAGTATATATATATATATATATATATATATATATAGCACTGGCAATACAAGCACATCACATCCTGACGACCGCACAGCGCAAAACAAGCTTGTAGATGTTTTAAGCTTGATTTTAACTTGTTTTTAATATAACAAATGTCGCTCCCACTGTGGTTGAGCACTGTTTTTAAAATTGCGCTGATCCTCAGTACCATTCTCTTAACTGCTCCATACGTTGAGCACTTTGAATCAGCAAATTTTAAAATGGAAAAAATCAACTTTAAACAATCCATCAAAAACATTCCGTTCGCTAAACCCCAGTGCTACATGAAGAAAATGATAGGACAGACGGAAAAATTCATCAAAAATATGAGATGGAAAGCATTTTTCTTTTTAAACCCCAACGCTAAAAAAAGATGATAAAAATACATACGACTTCAAATCATGGCGAGTACCACCAGCCATTGAAGAAATGAAAACATTTGAAGAGAAAATGAGAAGAATGTTAGCCAACATAGAATTCAAAAAAATCTAATAATAAATTCCAATCAGCGTTAGAAAAGGAAATTAAACAAATTCAAAATGATAATAAAATATTTGTGAAGGTGGATAAACCAATAACTTTTACAAAATAGAACCTGAAGAGTACTCAAAACTCCTCGACAAAAAATAAAAAAAAAATTACAGAAAGGCTGACAAGGCTACATATGATCACATCAGAAAGAAAGAAAAGGAACTTGTACACCAAATGGACCTAAGTGACAGAGTAGAGACCACAGCAGCTAGAGAAGCCTTTATTACACTTAAAGACCACAAACCCAATTTCTTGAATAATCCAACATGTAGATTGATAAACCCTTCCAAATCTGAACTAGGGAAAATTAGTAAAAAAAAAAAAAAATCTTAGAGAAAACCATAAAAAACATAAAAGAAAACACTGAACTCAATCTCTGGAAAAACATATATGAAGCAATACAATGGTTAAAAAAACTCAATAAACAAGAAAATACAGTTTTTATAACATTTGACATAGTAGATTTCTATCCATCTACAGATGAAAAGCTACTAACCAAAGCTATGAAATTTGCCAACAAGTACACAGAAATATCAGGGTCAGAAATGGAAATCATTTTCCATACAAAGAAAACTTTACTGCACAGTAAAAATTAAACCTGGATTAAGAACACAAGCAGGAATTCAACTTTTGATGTCACAATGGGATCATATGATGGTGCTGAAACTTGTGAACTTGCCGGACTATTCATATTATCCAATATTTAAAAAAAAAAAAAAAAAAAACCTGGGAAAACAAACTGGACTGTACAGGGATGACGGCCTTGCCGCTCTGAATGACAACCCTAGGAATATTGAAAATAAGAAAAAAGAATTGTGTAAAAATTTTCCACAACCAAAACTTAAAAATCACCATAGAAGCAAACAAAAAGATAGTGAACTATTTAGACATAACGTTAGACCTCAACCAACACACATATAAACCATACAAGAAACCAAATGATACGCCTGTTTATGTAAACATCAAAAGTAATCACCCACCCTCCATACTGGAAAACAATACCCAAAAGCATAAATAAAAGATTATCCAATTTGTCATGTAACGAAACAGTATTCAACAATGCTACAGCTGAATACCAAGAGGCGTTACATAAAAGTGGCTACAATTATAAACTACAATACGATCCAGACAACGATACAAAAAGATGCAGAAAGAACAGGAAAAGGAACATCATATGGTACAACCCCCCATATGATGCAAGAGCCAAAACAAATGTAGGGAAAGAATTCTTTAAAATTTTGACATCATCCTTCCCAAAAGACCATAAATTATTTAAGATATTCAATAAAAATAACATCAAATTATCATATTCATGTATGCCGAATCTCAAAAATGCCATTGATTCGGCAAATAAAATGAAAAATTACACAGAGAAAAATGAGGGTGACAAAAGGAAATCTTGTAACTGTACCAAAAAAGAACAGTGCCCTCTAAGCAACAAATGCCTTTACAGCAACATTGTGTACCAAGCCACTGTAACATCAGAGAACCCAGAAGAAACATATGTAGGTATCACTGGTAACCAATTCAAAACTAGATACGCAAACCATAAACAATCATTCAACAAAGAAAAATATAAAAACCAAACAGAACTGAGTAAATATATCTGGAAACTTAAAGACAAAAACACAGACTACAACATATCTTGGAAAATCTTAAAAAGAGCAGCACCATACAACAACACTTCAAAAAGATGTAATCTATGCCTAACAGAGAAATACATCATACTATGTAAACCACAATTAGCAACTTTAAATATCACAACAGAAATGGTTAACAATTGCAGACACAGATGGAAGTTCCTAACAATGAACAAAAACACCTGAAACACATGTAGCACGGGGAAAAACAGCAGCAAGCTATATATACACACAACACTGGCAATACAAGCTCACTACACCCTGACGACCGCACTGATAGCGCGAAACAGATCTGTAGGTTTTAAGCTTGATTTTAACTTGCTTTTAATACAGCAGTATATATAATATATATATATATATATATATATATATATATATATATATATATATATATATTTGCCATCATTTTTTTTATTTAATTTTATTTATTTGTTTATCTAATCAGTATACCTTTTGTTACAACTTCATAACTAGTATTACAAATTTTA
>CM065742.1:43760360-43762860 GCA_033310375.1 Conus canariensis
TTCAGCAAGTTTATTAACAAATAAAGAAAATAAAACCGGGCTACATATTTCTCCTTGCTTTAGACCTTTGGGACACATAAAAGTATTAGTTAAGTCTCCCCATACTTTAACCCTAGCCGTGGCAACGGTGTACATACTTTTAATTGCGTTGTACATCTTTCCTTTCATACACTTTTTCTTTAACACTGACCAAAGTCGATTTCTGTCAATCAGGTCCAAAGCCTTTTTAAAATCAATAAAAGCCACGTATAGTTTTTGGTGGTTAGAAAGTTGCTTTTGCACGAGAGACAGGAGTGTAAATATATGGCCAGTGGTACTACAGCTCTTCAAAAACCAGCCTGTATATCGTTTGTTACACTGTTATCCTCGATCTATTTGGTTAAGCGTTTATTCAGAATGTAGCTGTATAATTTAGAACTTATGTTCAACAGGGAAATACCTCTATAATTATCAGAGAAACTACTATCACCTTTCTTGTGCAACGGTTGAATAAGAGCTTCACACCATGCAGAAGGAAAGATTCCAGAATCAAAGAGTTTGCTGAAATATTTCTTAAGAAAAAGGAGAACGGTAGGCATAGCATACTAAAAAAAAAAGCTCTCCAATAAGTCCGTCTGGATCAGGAGCTTTGTTTCTTTTTAAAGCTTTTATCGAGTCTAAAATTTCTCCCTCTGTTATATCTTGATCAAGAAAACTGGTATCACAGTCAACATCATGCAAACAGTCGTCTTCTGCATGAAAGCCTGGGGAAGTGGAGTCAGGTAGGGTCAACTCTTCATTAAATAATCGTTCAAAATGCTGAAACCAGTCTGTGCTGGATATTGAGTTTGACACAACAGAACTACTTCTTATTGACTTCAGAGTCCTCCAAAATTATTTAGAGCCTCTAGCATTTTCATTAAGAGTGCACAGAACACTTTGTCGATATAACTGCTGCTTATAGCGAAGTAAATCTTTGTACTGATTTCTCAAATAACAATAATTTAATCTCAGGTCAACGGCGTCAGGGCTATTAGCAAGTTTTACCTGGCTGAACATTCTCAGTGCCTGTCTTACCTGACGGCGTTTAACAGAGCATTCCATATCAAACCACGGGCTGCGCTTGTCATTACCAATGATAATGTCTTTATTCATGCACTGACCAGCCACAGAAAGACCCTCGTTGAATTTGGCTAGAGCATGTTCGAAATCTATATCGATAAATTTAATAGCTTCATCAAAAATTGAAGTTACAACATCAGATCCAAGTGCACAAACAAAATCATTTTCTTTAACTGCATCCCACACATACTTTCGAAATTTTGTAATTTTAGGTGCTACCGGTTTCTGACTACGGTTTGGAAAACCTACCTTAAGTTCAACGGGCATATGTTTGGATTATATCCGCTGAGTTACTTTCAACTCGCGGCACGATGAGATTCAGCTTCTTGAAGAGATGAAGTAGTCGATTACACTTGAACCATTGTGGGCTATATGTGTATAATTGCCGTTTTCATCACCAGGTAGAAATCCGTTCAAAATTACTAATTCAAAGTGCTGACAAATGTTAATTTAATTGTTACCAAAATCGTTTGTTGAACGATCTTTTGACACACGGAAGAAGTCATCACCGGGAGTATCATCTCTATTGTTAAAGTCTCCATCATATGTAGAACATTCCTTTGCATTTAGGCCACCTGTTCTCGCATTTAAGTCACCAAAGATGATCAATGGACAATCACCAACTTCTTCAAAAGAATCCATTATGCACTGTTCTAGAAGTGAAACTCCATTATCTGTTTTAGTATTTGTTGTCACTGTTCGCTGGAGGCAAATAAATCCCAACCAGAAGAACATCTAGGTCTGGAGTTTTAAGCTTAAGTACTATAGTATGTTCATATTCTGCTGTAATTTGTTTAACCATGATAGCATAAGTCTTCCTTACACGAAATGCAATCCCACCTGACAAGCGTGCTGTAGCAGCATCAGTTAATCGTATACCAGGACAAAGAAAAACTTTATTGTCAGGAAAAAGAAAAGAGGGAAATGTTCTTGAAACATTTTCCGTTAGAACAATAAAATCAAACTGAGAGAGAATTTTTTACACTTAAATCACAAACTAAAGACAGACCGTCAATATTGTGGGTCAACAATGAGAGACATTCTTTCTTACTCTCCTTGACACGAGCACGGCTGTTTCCCCAGGTCTCCATGTTGTCGGGAGGATGCAGGGGCACCAGACGATCGTTATTTCGTCCACAGATACGTCCAGAGCTGTTTTTCGGGTGGGCCCTGGAAAAACTTTCAGTGAGCTGCATCTGCCTGGTTCTCACACGACTTCGGGTGCAAGGGTCATAGCCCGGGGACCGACCCTCAGCTTCATTGGCAAGGGACACTTGAGAGGGCTGAAGGTTCTTCAGTGCACCAGCACGGTCACTCACTGCAGCTATTGTCTCCATACAATCAAAGGACTGGCTCTCCACGTCGGCTGGCGGGTCCACAGAGGAGACTTTCTGTTTGA
>CM065742.1:43767860-43782860 GCA_033310375.1 Conus canariensis
ATCATAGTGAACTATTTGACGAAGCAGTTAAAGTGATGAACATTGACTGTAGCGATTCAGAAAAAGCTAAAATATTGGTAGGTGTTATTGTAAGGTTAACGTGTCTTGAAGTGTTGCAACGCTTGGGTGAAGAATAAAAGCGCGTTTTACTTACTTTTATTTACATTTATTTTTTTAATTTACGTAAATATTGTGGCTTTAAAAATGACGACCACAAGTAAATTCGAGGATGGAAAACTATATACGATGGAAGAAATATTTAGTAGTGACAAACAATTAAGCAATATGTTTAGTGAAGTAGACATGGGTATCATTAACCCCTCAAATGTTCATGAAAGCGTAGCACATGCTATCTCTAAAATCCCAGAGTTTCTTCAGATGGAGCCGCCAGTAAAAGTTCTGTTAACTATTCTGATTGATTATATAACGCCTGATGATAGTATCATGCCAGTCTGGGTTTCAACAAGACAGAAAAAAGTTATTAGCTATCACGACTTTAATTCTAACTGGGCTGATTACATGCTTACACAGTTTAATCATGCAAGTGAGGAGGCTAAGTTAAGGGGTTCTGGCTGGTCTGAAGGGAAAGTCCTTCAAATTATATTGAAACAAACAAAGTTCTATCCCATAGTTGGCAATTCTTACCTTCCTCTCCCAAAAGAGTTAGAGTTAAAACGAGCAGTCTTAAACATACATAATTCTGACAACATGTGTTTTATGTGGTGCGTTTTAGCGTATCTACATCCTGTTAAAAATCATGCAAACAGAGTATCTAATTATATGGCTCATCTTAACGAGCTGAACTTTGATAACATAACCTTTCCAGTGAGTATAGAAAGCATATCTCAGTTTGAAGAGCAAAACAACCCAATCACCGTAAACGTATACACATGGTCTGCAGTAGATAATCTAGCGCCTCTAAGGATTTCTCCCAATGCTCCTACTTTAGGCGATTCACTTAAGAATCATGTAGACTTGATACTGTTTGCGGATAGTACAAAGAGCCATTATGTATTAATTAGAACAATGAGCAGACTGTTAGAATATACATCAAAGCATAAATCTAAACAAGAGATTTGTAGAAGGTGTTTGGTCAGAATTCCTACTATAGAAGCAGCTGCCAGTCATAAGAAACATTGTAAAAGTTTTGTAGACTGTGAAACTAAACTTCTTACGCCCAAACCAGGGTCTAAAGTTAGGTTTGAGAATGTACACAAAATGCAGATGAGCCCATACGTGGTTTATGCTGACTTTGAATCAATCTTGCCACAGTACTACGGCCCACAACAGCAAAAACAAAAAAACAACCTTATTAACCCACCATCAGATCTGTTCTTATGCGTTTATTGTTGTTAGGTCAGATGGGGCACACACAACACCTGAGATTTACAGAGGTCCCAACGCAGCTAGTAGATTTTTAGAGCAGATGAAACAACTTCGCAATTACTACTCCAACCAACTAAATCTTTCAGACATTATTATGACTCCTGAAGACCAAGAACGCTATAACTCAGCCACTCACTGCTGGATTTGCGGCTTAGAGCTAACACCTAATAGTAAAGACGTGCCAGTAAGAGACCACGATCATATTACTGGCAAATTCAGAGGGGCTGCGCACAACAGCTGTAATCTTCAACTTAAGGTTGACCCCCAAAAATGGAAACTGCCTATCTTCTTTCATAACCTACGAGGCTACGATTCTCATTTTATCATGCAAGCAGTGACTTCTGAATATAAGAGGGTTACCTGCATTGCACAGTCTTCAGAAAAGTACATGACTTTTACTCTTGACTGTTTATCCTTTTATGACTCTGCCCAACATCTGATGGCAAGTTTAGATAAGTTAGCGGGATCTCTACAAGACTTTCCAATCACTAAACAATATTTTGACCCATCTTTAGTGCGTAAAGGCGTCTATCCATATGAATACATGAACTCGTGGGACAGGTTTGACGAAGACTCGCTTCCTCCTAAAGGCGCTTTCTTTTCTAGTCTTAGAGGCAAAGACATAACTGACTCTGAATATGAATACGCTCAGAAAGCCTGGACAGAATTACACTGTCAAACAATGGGCGATTATCATGATCACTACTTGATGGCTGACGTGTGTTTATTGGCAGACGTCTTTCAGAATTACAGATCTACATGCATGAAACATTACAGCTTAGACTCATCACATTACATCTCTGCGCCTGGCCTTTCTTGGGATGCATTCTTAAAGTCTACAAACATCAAGATTGACTTAATTTCTGATTTACCCACACTCCAGATGATTGAAGACGGCTTAAGGGGAGGTATTAGCATGGCCTCACATCCTTACTGCAAAGCCAACAACAAATATTTAGATGATTATGACCCGACTAAACCGTCCAACTATCTAATGTATTTAGACGCTAACAATCTGTATGGATGGGCCATGAGCCAGGCACTGCCACTAAGAAACTTTGAAATGATAAATGGGCCTCATGAGGTTACTGCCGTGTTGAGTATGCTATCACAGCTTACACCTGATAAATCCAATAGGATTAATCTTAGAGGTGGACTTAGACTATCCAGCAGAGTTGCACGACCTTCATAACGATTTCCCCCTAGCCGCAGAAAGATTAAAGATGAGTCCCACAGAACCGCCTAAACTCGTGCCTAACCTCTTTAACAAAACTAAATATGTCTGTCATTATCGGCTGTTACAGTTTTACTTAAGACACGGGTTGAAACTGGCAGCTGTTCACAGAATAATTATATGCGACCAAGAGCCCTTTATGAGGCCATACATCATGAAGAATACTGATCTTAGGACTAAAGCCACTGACGCTTCAGAAAAAGACTTCTTTAAACTGATGAATAACAGCTGTTTTGGCAAAACCATGGAGAACCCACACAAACGTAAAGATGTGAAATTAGTTACAAAAGAAAACCAAGCAATTAAGCTGGTCTCTAAACCTAACTATCAAGACTTTAGAAGATTTAACGACAGCCTGGTTGGCATCATGATGAAGAAAAAGGATGTTAAGTTAGACAAACCGGTGTTTATCGGCTTCACCGTATTAGAGTTGTCAAAGTTATTGATGTTAGAATTTCTGTACGACTACTTTAAACCACTGTACCCAGAAGCAAGAGTTCTTTACACAGACACTGACTCTTTTATTCTAGACGTCCCCACAGAAGACTTCTATAAGGATTTAGAAACAGAAGTAGCTAAAGGAGTTGATGGATGGTACGACACATGCGACTATCCAAAAGACAGTCCTTTACATTCAACTGTTAACAAGAAAGTGATTGGAAAGATGAAGGATGAACTCAATGGGACAGTTATCAAAGAATATGTTGGTTTGCGGTCGAAGATGTATAGCGTTGCTAGCCAGACTTCTGTAATGAAGAAGGCTAAGGGGATAAGTAAAGAAGTTGTCAAAAAAAAATATAACTCACGATAACTACAAGCAAGCTCTCTTTGAAAACAAAGTATTTTATCACACAAATGTTAATCTGCGCTCTACTCTTCATCAAGTAAACACAACTGCAGTTAACAAAAAATCACTAGTCTCTAACAATAACAAGAGAACTTACGTCAATCCTGAGTTTTCATATGCTGTAGGACATTGGAGAACTTTAAAAGATTAACTTGGCTGACTTGACTTGTACTTAACTTAAGAACCTAACTAGTACTTAACTTAAGAACATAACAAGAACTTACTTAAGAACCTAACTAGTACTTAACTTAAGAACCTAACTGGTACTTAACTTAAGAACCTAACTAGTACTTAATTTTTTTGCACTTAACTTGTAATTTACTTGCGCTTAACTTAAAAAGTACTTTCTATAACTAACTTAACTTGTACTTATCTAGTTCTTAACTTGTACTTTATTTAGTTCTTAAAAACTATTCCATAGAAAATGGGTCTACAGCAGGAGGTTGTACTTTTTTGCAGAAGTTGGTTCTTCTTCTTTTACTGGCTTTGTGGGGGTTTGTGACTTTGCTGCTAAGTATGGTGTTAGACATTTGTATGCTAAAAACCCCCCAACACCAACAACAGCAGCAAATACATAATAATACATCTTATCGCTTGATTGTGTTGTTGTTAATTGTGTTGTTGTTGACGGTGGCAATGTTGTATTACTATCTAACAATTTTTGTTTTGTTGATTGGTTTGCTTTTCTCAGTCTGTTCCATTCAGCTAGTTTACGCCCAGCCTCAACGCGTCCAGGACTTTTAGACTTAGTAACACTACTCACTTGTGGTACATTCACTTGTGGTACATTCTGCTCTTGCGGGCTCACTTGAGGTACATTCTGCTCCTTTGGAGGGTCCTGCGGATTGTCCTGTGGCGTCTTCTCGCTCATTTTTTTTATTGCGATTAAATTTAATATGATCAAAATTAATATGATTAAAAGTAATTAATCCCATGATGAATGGGCATAACATCGTCCCAAATCTGTAATACATGTCACATGCAAGAGTTTCTAGGGACTTGTTTAAAACCGGATCTTGTGATAAGTCGTATTTTAAATCTTCTTCTGAATCAACCGGCGCCATCTTACTTACTAACTTAGCATATAGACTAATCATTGTTTGCCCCACTGATCTAACCATTTTTGAACCTAACTGTGCTTCGTACCTAGCGTAGTACTTTTCAACGTCTGATGTAGACAGTTGTTGGATTTGTTCAATACTTAGTTCAACACCTAAATACTGTTTAGTTTTTCCACACGCGGCCAGAGAGTATAATCTTTCTTTATGGCAGTGGTCTACGGAGTGGTCTGCCTGCTCCTCACACTTTAATAGTTCGTCACAATCCATTTTTAAAAGCAATAAAAAATAATATAATACTTTTAAAACCATGAGTTTAACGCTGGTTAATTATGCAGTGCCTATCGTTGGTGTTATAGTCTATTCAACCCTCGCAAAATGTTTGTTAGGAATAAAACCGCCCAACATGGGAAAGATAGAAGATTCGCCAAGACTAGTTGCAGCCTTATTTTTAGCTTTAACAACAAAAGATTATTTGATTAAAAAGCACATAGACAGCCTTTCGTATTATGATTATTTTAATTATTTTTTTAGTTAATAAAAAGATGAGTGAAAAAAAGATTATCAATACGATTTACCATTCTGCTGTAATTAGCGGTCTTAGTATAGGCTATAGCGTGCTAGCAAAAAACATGTTAAAAATGAAGCCGGCGGATCTAGGAAGGTTAGACATTGAGGATGTTGTTAAGGTTATAGTTGTAATTACTGCAGGGATTGCCTCAAAAGACTTTCTTGTTACGCAGGGGATTATCCCAGAAAATATTAATGCATAGGCAGATTAATGCATAGAAAGATTAATGCATTTAGGCAGATTAATCTAGAAAATATTGATTTATAAAAAGATGTCTGGATTGGTTCTGATGGTGGGAGGAGCTATTGTTAATGCTTTGGCCTTCTCTGGCAGCAATTATATGTTTAGTAAATTGCAGTCCGATGAAGAGAGAGAACGGCATAACAAGGCAATGGAAGAGCTGGCTAAGGCAAGAGACGCTTACGAGAAAAGAAGAATTGCTCACTTAGACTTTATTAATAAAAAGTTAAGAGAACAGGGTCATGCAGAGCACACATTTACAGACGTTGGTGACGCAATGAATGAGTATTACTTAGTGACAGGAAAGAAGTTTCTAACATCGCCGCCGCCAGAACTGTCCGACTTTTATGAACTATCTGAGGAACAGAAGAGTTCAGAGATAGCTTTTATTGTAGTTGGCATGACCTCAGTCTATCTTGTTGCTCGCTTTCTTGTGTAAAATAAACTGCATTTAAAATATGGACAATACGAAGTACAAAATATATTATTCTCCTAGAGGGTGTTGGAAAGGAAAGACTGCTATTGAAAAACTGAGTAAAGCTGCTGGGGTGTCTAAGTCAGAGGCAAAAGACTGGCTTTCAAAACAGGCAATTTGGCAAATATAGCTGCCTGCCCCAAAAAGAATAATAAGGCCTAAATTTGTTAATTCAGTTCCAAATGACACCCACCAGATGGACTTGCTGTATCTTCCACATGATAAAGTTAGAAGAAAAAAGTTTAAGTATGCTCTGACAGTTGTTGACATGGCTTCAAGATACAAAGACGCCGAACCTTTAACGGATAAAAGCTCAACTGCCGTGGCTGTGGCTTTACAACAAATATACATGCGAGGTCCATTAAAGTATCCTAGGATGATTCAAGTTGATGATGGAAAAGAGTTTAAAGGTTCTGTAAACCAACTGTTTTTAAAACATCGGGTTACAGTTAAGAGAGGGATCCCAGGCAACCATCGATCGCAAGCCCTAGTAGAAAACTTTAATAAGAATCTAGCTGAACGCCTGTTTACTTATCAATATCATAGAGAAATTATGGACAGAAAACGCAACACAGAATGGGTTAGGAGATTGCCAGCAGTCTTACGTGCCATGAACAATGAAGAATTTAAAGCAACAGGCCTTAAACCAGTAAACGCGATCAAATTAAAAAAAAAAGTATTACTGAAGACATTCAAGGTAATCAAAAACTCTTGCCTTTTGGATTAAAAGTAAGATACTTGTATGCTCCTGGAGAGGCAGAAGGTGATGTTAGAATTAGAGCCACAGATCCTATATGGAGCGTAGACGTATATGAAGTTGAAAGAATCATGAAAACAACCCCTCCTGTGTATTATTTAAGAGAAACTCTCTCTTCTAGCGGTGCTACTGCGTCTAAAAAGCCTGCCCCTAAAAGATCGTTTGTTCGCGAAGAGTTGCAAGTTGTCCCGCCAAACACAGTGAGTTAAAAAAATAGTATTTATTTTTTGCTAAAACTTATTTTTTGTTAAACTTATTTTTTTGGCTTATTTTGGGTTTAACCGATCATGTGTTTGTTTTTCAATGTTCTGTTTAATTGCATCAGTGTCTACCTGTCGCGAAGTAAAAGTCTTTCTCCACTCCTTTTGAAGTTCAATTTTTTGTCGCCTGTAATCCTCACCATCAGCCATAAGCTTCTGAAATTCTTCGTCTGTAATGTTTTCATCCTGTAATGATTTGCTTATTCTTAATCTTAATGAACAAAGTTTTGCTGATGCTAGGGCTACAATGGCAGTGTGCTTTTGTAGTTTAGGCGTTAATTTTTTTAAAACAGCACTCACAATCATAGACATGGCGCCTAAACCTGGTCCAAGGCCCCCTAATGCTAAAGAGGCTGGTGCCCCGGCCCCAGTAGCTAAAAGAGCAACACTAGACCCAGCACTTACGCTAGCTACAGCTGATGAGCCAGTAATTACATAAGAAAGAGTATTTAAAGCTTTAGCATATTTCTTTCTAGTAACCCTATACTTATCCAAGTCACTTTCTATTTCCTTTTGAAGTTCGGTTATTTGCTTTAACCTAAACTGTTGAACCTCCATTTTTTAATTAAGATTAATTTTTTAATTAAGATTAATCTTGTACATATTTTCTTATTAACCCTTCTGGCAGCACTTCATCAACAGAGTAAAACGCAATAAAATCAACATACTTAATAAAAATAAAATCGAGTACTGTTAATTTGGTTTTGTCAACCATCACAGTGACTTTGTCAGATGATACAGAAGTGTTTATTTCATCCCCGTTTTTAGTAATAGCAATAACAAGCCTGAGAGGCCCGTCCAAGTTTTCAGACTTTATTTGTACGCCTCTGATTAACGTATGCTCTGGCAAACTAGGATCAGACTCACTCGGAGTAATAAATAAGCGAAAAAGCATCGTCATTTTTCTAGGCAGTGATTCTAGTTTTGGGTTAAACTCTAAGCCGACGGTGTCGCCCCCCACTTCAGCTAAGGACTTCTTTCTCCGCAGCATATATACAGAGCCCTGCTTAGTTATTTCAATCTGCTTTTTCTGTTGTAATCCTGGGACTAGGCTAGCAAGAAGGCGTCCTTCATTCAAAGTTTTTCTAAAATTGTATTTCTTATCAAAGTATACATGGGGGCTTCGTAGTTCAAATTTTAAATCCCAGTTAATGTCAGGAAGCAACGCCCAGGCATTCTCTCGTTTATGAAGTTTGTATTCGTGTTTGCCAAAATCGTTTGCCCTTAAATTTCTTATCTCTTCCAGGGTAGGATACTGCTGTCGTTTTTTGTCTTCAATTTCTGTTCGTTTGTAAACACCATCGTCGGTGTATTCAAATCCATAAACATTTCCTGGCACTCCTATCAGATCAAAGTCAGTTGTATCTGCTAGATCTTTTATCTCTACTGCAACGCATTTAGGAGCTAACTCTGCTTTTGATTCTGGCCCTTGAGACATTCTTTTTAATATTAAAATGATAACAAAAAATCTGCAATAAACAAACGTATTGAACTGGGGGGTCAGTCCGTAAGCATAGTTTAGCGTGCTTAGATTTTTCTAACTGCTCTTTTATTTTTTTTAGCTCATCTTTGTCCCTTATTATATAATTTTCACTTAAACATTCTTCAAAACTATCTTTGTCCTTAGTGTAAAATAATACAACCGATTTTAACTGCGATCGAAAGTCTTTTAAGACAGCATTGTATTTTTGAGTTAAGAGCCACACAGAAACTAAGGCGTGGCGGCCACTAAAGGCTAGCTTTGACAGAGCTTTTCTTTTTTTAACAATGTCTTGTTCAGCTGAGCAGTCATCAATAATAAACAGCGTTTCAGTTCCCTCAAATAGTCTATAGTAATGTTCTAAACAGTCGCTCAGTTTGTCGCTAGGATCAACTAAAAATATATTATCGTCTGTCCAAATAAACTTCCTTTCTTTGTAAGACTTGTTGTGCTTAATGGTTGTGCAGAATATAACAATGTGCTCGTAATGAAACCTGTATATTGTTTGTAACAAATCAAGTACGAAGACAGTTTTCCCACACCCAGTAATCCCGCAGATAAGAGAACAGTGCGGATCTTTTGGCAGAAACTTCAAACTATCCATCTGTTTTTATTAGAATATTTCTTCTGCATTTTAATAAGCCACGTCTTTTAGCCTGTTTTCTTCAATGTTTAGCTGAGCATCACAAACCATAAAAACATGAATTTGTATTGGTGCGTTTCCGTCTGCTTTCTTGTGAATATTTATTTTTATACCATCTTGCCCTACCCTTTCTCCACTTCCAAATAATCTGTTGTCAAATGTGGATCTAAAATCCAGCCACAGCCCATATTTGGTTATTAAGTAGTCTTCGAGTCTTACATCATAAAGGCGAAGTTTTTTACATACACGATCAACTGCAGGATCTCTTTGCCTACCTCCAGCGAATAACTTTCTTATTTCATCAAAGTGTTGGTGAGGTAAAAGTCCGCGACCCGAATACAACTGATCAGACTTACCATTTATTGCACAGTCAACCTTCTCAATTTTTGGATTATAAAACGCTTCTGATTCTCTATGAAAAGGAGTTGTTCCTTCAGTAAACAAGAACAAAATTCCTTTTAAAGACTTCAGAGACTGATTTAGATGTATGTTCCAGAGAGTGTCTCGCTTGTTTCTATTTTCTGTAGTGGAGTGTATAACTCTTTCATAATAAATAACTGTTTTATTTTATATACTAGGTTAAGATTGTTCTGGCCAGTTCAGGGTTAGTAACAACATCAAACTCAAGAGAAATGTCGCTGACTGTGTATTTAGCTTCAGGATCTTCAGACAGAACAACAGAACCGCTAGGATTAAATGTCAGTCCATAAGTAAGTTTTTCTTTTAGTGCGCCTTGGTAATATGGCATATGCGTCTTTAACAGCTCAAAATCTAGAGGGATGCAGAATCTGTTGCCAAATGCTTCTGCTACTGCCTCATCTTTAACATCATTCTTTGCATCCTCGGCTCCAACTCTGTGCTTGAGACCGTTTGGGCTTTGTATTCCCTGATAAACTTTCTCTTTTCTTTCTTTTTTTAGGCAGCCATAGGTCAGAATAGAGGGCAAAAATGTCTGCCTCGCTTAGTACAAAGACTTCTCTGCCCTCCAGTTTGATTGCCATATGTTTAACGATTGCCCTGCCCAAATTAGCAACAACAGTAGCATTAGGATCTGCTGATGTAATATCTATTTTGAATGATAGTTTAGCGGTGCCTGGCATTATAACATCATCAACGCCAAGATCAGGGAACTTGACTATTAAAGTTTGTCCAGGCTGAACTGTTGATGGAGTATTTACACTAATTACAGTCTGCCTTATACCTTTTACGCCGTGGGGTTCCTTCTCTTTTCTGTATGGATCGAGGTCACAACCGTATGAGTTCATTTTTTATAAAACAAAAAAGAATATAAATAAAAAATATGGATGAAGATTTTGACGCGATTGATCCTATTGAAGAAGAAGATGAAACAGAACTAGGCCCTTCATTAGAAGATGAACTTGAGGGGGCAGCAGCAGGCCAAGGAGTAGGATTAAGACAAATACGAATGTTAGATAGAATTGAATCATTATATAGCCATATGGGGCGAGAGCAGCCGGAAGCACTTAAGGTTTCCAATTTTTCAACAGATAAAAATAATCATTTGTATGTAAGAACTAGTAAAGGAAACCTTGTACGGCTTACTACAAAACCAGACCCAACCCAGTTTTTAAGCAGGAGCACAATTCTTAGAGATCTCCCTGTTGCCGACCGAAGGCGATTAAACTTTATTAAAGATTTAAGACCTGAGGCTGTTAGTCTTTTACAAAGCATAGTGCAAGAGTTGCCAGCGCAATCTGAAATGCAAAACATCTCTCTTCACGAATTAAGTCAAAGAGCAGATGAACTAATAGCAGAACTTGAGACGAGTTTTAATGAGGAGACACAGTTAAAAACAATTGTCGGTTCGCCTAGTCAAAGAGAACGTGAGCTGAGTCCTGAAGAAGAAACGGCTTTAAAAACAATTGATGATCCTCCATTGCCTGAGAGTGTACACAGGAATCTTAAAGCTGCTATACGTGAACTCAGGGGCCTTGATGATGCTCTACGGAGAATAAATGGCGAGCTAAAAAACAACTTGTCAAAACTTGGCGAGTTAGAGAGAGAGATAAGAGAAGAAAAAAATAAACTGGCTGATGCAGATGATAACAATTTAGGGGCAGAAGAAAAGGCTAGAATACAGGCGAAAATACAGGAGTTAATGCTAGAAAGGGCGGCCAGGTTAGAAGTGCTGTCTACTAACAGAGCACAGCTAGCATCACAAACAAGCAGAATCAGAGAAACTATAAACAATATACTTTATGAAAATACTACATTAGCAGAAAGAATACGGATTCTGTTCAGAGAGCAGGGGATTACAATAGTTAGTATATTAACAGCCGTTGGGTTTGCTATCTCTACACTGGTTTATGCATTAACTGGCAGTGCGCCAACAGGGCCAGTAGCGCCTCCAACGCCTCAGCCTGGTAAAAGTTGGATTAGAAAACAATTGCGCCATCTAGCAAACTTATTAAAGAAGTTAGCTGTCAAAGCGCTTGATGCTCTGCCTGGCATAATAGGCAGTGTTGTTAGTTGGGTTTTGTCTACCATAGGCAAAGTGGCTGGTTATATGGCCGACCATCTGTGGACGTTAGGAGTGCTGGCTGCCGGTTTAATTTTTAGTGAAATAAAGTATGGCTAATCCAGTAAAAGTTAAAAACACAACAAGGGCTGTCTTTTCACTAGTGTGTTTGTCGGGGTGAGGTACATCAACGGGTGGGGGGTCGCTTTCTGGGCTGCTTATAACTGGCGGGGGGTCGCTTTCTGCAGGTTCTGGGCTAGATACTTTTTTTAAAATGGCTGGCGCGGGCCTTGTGTTTAAACCTTGATTGTGTCCTAAGTTTTGGTCGTCTCCAGCTATGAGAATTTCATTATTATAATTCTGTATCATGCCAATCTGTAGTCTAAGGTCAGAGGGCAGCATGTATAATCCATGGCCCACAACAAAGTCAACCTTTGACCTAGCATGTGCAAGAACGTTTTGGTACCTTTGTATGCTGGCAGGCAAATCAACAGCAGAGTTAATAGCATCTTCTAAATTAGCTAGAAATTGTTTTCTGGCATCAAAACCTGTAGATTGATCCACTATGCTAGACTTGGTCTGTGCTTGCGCTCCTAAAAGGCACCAAACGTATGTCCGTATGGAGTCATTAAGCCTTTGCACTCCTGGCATTGTTAGGCCTTCACTTTCATCTAAGATAAATGTTGCCCAAGCATTAGGATGTTTTTGTTCTATGGATCACAATCTAACTTGGGAGTTTGACTTAAAAGAGGTGTGGCCGGGCCAGTAGTCAAAATTATATTCTCTTTTTGTACCCCACAAATACAATGTGCCTAGCCCATGATTGCGGTCTAACTTTTGTCTAAAGTCAGTTGAAGGATTAATGTTAAATTCGTTGCAGATTCTTTCATATGCATTATTGTCCATTGGGCTGAGAAATGGATTAAACGCGTTGTCATTGGGGAGGCGTACTTGTAGTTCAGTTAGTATGCGTCTATACTGATAATAAACATGAAAGTTATATACTGACCTTACTAAGAGGTTGGGGTGGTTTAAATGGTTTGCATATGAAACACCGCAGCCAGTGGTTGAGCAGTAAACTGCAAAATTTAACTGATTCTGGTAAAAAGCCATGGGGTGAGATGACCATGCTGATGGCACTCTGTCACTCTTTATTGGAGGATTTAAATATCTAGTTAGTGGGTTTACAAGTCTGACTTGGAAGCCATATGATTAGTCTACTGCAATGGTTAGTAAACTGAAGTCCAAAGATTTGGGGTTATAAAACGCTCCTACATTGTAAGTGGCACTTTCGTTATATTTAAAAGGTTCCATTTTTAAATAGTTTTAAAATAGTTATAAAAAAGATGTACATTTATATAACCAAGCAAAACCAGCGTGTGTTCTTAACGTATCCAATTGACAATAGTCGCGGTAATAATAGGGTTGCCCTTAGAGAAATTGGTTTTAAAATAAAGTGGATTAATATATCTGAAAAAACTAAGAATAACTGGGTGGGTGTTAAGGACGGACAAGGTAATGTATTAAAGCATTTAAAAATACCTGATGGTTACTACAACTTTTGTTCTTTAAAAGAAGTATTTAGCAATTTTGGCATTAAGTTAAAAATTAATGAGGCAAATCTTATAATTACTATGCACTTTCCAGAAGAAAGAAGGGAGTACGTTTTTCCTAGAAGCCTTGCGCGAATTTTGGGCTTTTATGATAGCGGTGAAACGTATCATATTAAAACACATATGTACTTAGAAAGTGGTCTTTATGAGTATGTAGGTAGTAGACCATCTGATTTTCTAATTAACCCAATGCTGTATGTCTATTTAGAAGAGTTAAAAACAAATACTAATTTGTTTAATGGCCATCCATCTACAGTTCTAAGAGTGCTGCCGTCAATTAAGACGGGGTTTTGCGATTATCAGTTATACAGGTTTGGTGGAGACAGTCAATTTAAAGAATTAGTTAATTTAGACATAAATTCTTTAAATGTAAAAATAACTAATCAAGATGGAAGGTTAGTTGTTTGTTCTGATTTATTAATGGTGCTGGAAGTAGAAGAACGTACTGTGAGCCATTAGATTTTTATGCTATGGAGAGAGAATGTAAATATACGGGCTCTAAATCACCCTATCTCATCTTGCACGTAAGCCCCCATTTTAATGTACCGATTACGTCGATTTTTGGAGGTTTTTGCGTGTTAATTTTGTTTAGAAAACAGGTGTTAATTTTGGCCAAAAATGACATGAGAAGGACGTGATTTGTATGTAAAAAGGGGGGTTTTCGTGCAAAATAAGATGGGTGGCTTAGAGCCCGCATATTTACATTCTCTGAGCACAAACAGAGAGAGAGAGAGAGAGAGAGAGAGAGAGAGAGAGAGAGAGAGAGAGAGAGAGCACAAACAATCAGTTAGATAGGCAGACAGACAGCATAGAGACAGTGAACGACTTAGAGAGAGAGAGAGAGAGAGAGAGAGAGAGAGAGAGAGAGAGAGAGAGAGAGAGAGAGAGAGAGAGAGAGAGAATTCAGAACTTAGATATGAAAACCACTGCACCTTCCTGAAAGGGTAATGAAACGTAAAGCAACTGTCATAGAAAACACGAGTACAATATGAAAGACTTCGCACTTCATAGGTCTTTTCTTGTCTTTATCAGTTTTATGCTTGGAAGAGAGAGAGAGAGAGAGAGAGAGAGAGAGAGAGAGAGAGAGAGAGAGAGAGTGAGAGAGAGTGAGAGAGAGAGTGAGAGAGAGAGAGAGAGAGAGAGAGAGAGAGAGAGAGAGAGAGAACAGGCGAGCGAATGAACGAAATTGCAAATTATGCGTGTGTTTTTCCATTATGCGTGTGTTTTTCCACCCAGCCCTGGGGAAAAAAAAAAAAAAAAGAGAAAACAAGGAAAACAGGCAAGCCATCATAGCAGGAACAAGTGAAAAGGCGAGTACACAAATCCAAATTTAGGCTATGAAAAGAACAGATTGATACTACATATGCATACAACAGCGCGCGCGCGCGCGCACACACACCCACACCCCCCACACACACACACACACACACACACACACACACAAACGCGCGCGCACGCTCGCGTGTGCGCGCTCGCAACTGATTGGTGGGGGAATTGTCTACTGACATGAAATATATATATATATATATATATATATATATATATATATATATATATATATATATATAAAACAGAGAGTTTAAAAACCACAACAGACAAGATAAAAAGATTTCCAAAATTTTCGGCTTTAATGCCTTCCTCAGTGGTGAGTTGACTGGCCGGCGAGTCACACAACATTTATACATGAATAAAAAGGAAGTGAATAAAATTCACTATCTTAAAACAAGAAGCTAAAAAGAAAAAGAATTGCGCGTACCAGGCGAATCTTTCAAATGGAAGGGGAGCAAAGGGACGTGATAGTATGAGGAAGAGGGGCTGAGTAAGCGTGTGTAAAAGCGTGCGCGCGTCACGCACATGCGGGAGTGTGTGCGTATATGAGAGTGTGTTAGTGTGAGTGAGTGTGAGTTTGAGTGTGTGTGTGTGTGTGTGTGTGTGTGTGTGTGTGTGTGTGTGTGTG
>CM065742.1:43787860-43795360 GCA_033310375.1 Conus canariensis
TCAAATCGGATTTTTGTGTCAAGGACGTAGGACAGAAGTTTCATTTATATGGTTTTTCTCCTGTGTGATTTCGAGTGTGAATGTTCACTTTGTCTCTCTGTCTGAAGGACTTAGGACAGTACTGACATTCATATGTTTTTTCTCCTGTGTGAGTTCGAGTGTGAATGTGCAGTTTGTCTGTCCGTCCGAAGGACATAGGACAGTACTGACATTCATATGGTTTTTCTCCTGTGTGAATTCGAGTGTGAAGTTTCAGATTGGATGTCCATCTGAAGACCTTAGGACAGTACTGACATTTATATGGCTTTTCTGCTGTGTGAGTTCGAATGTGACTGTTCAAATTGGATGTTGTTGTGAAGGACTTCGAACAATATTGACATTTATATGGCTTTTCTCCAGTGTGAATTCTAATGTGCCTATTTAAATGACTTGCTGCTTGGAAGAATTTATGACAGAATGTGCACTCATGTGGCTTTTGTACTGCACGAATCAATGTGTGATGGCCTGAACTTCTGCTTTTCCATGTTTTTCCGCATGTCGTGGAGGCCGGCGCCTTTTGTTCTGCACAAACAGCTGAGTGCTGTATGAAGTTTTCTTCTTTGTCCATATCCTTGTCCTTTTCTGAGCTCTCTTTACACTGATGTGGATTGCTGTGCATTGGACAGGTGTCATCCTCCTGTTGTGTTTCTGTGATTAACGTGTGGGTGTCACCAGATGTGTCAACATGATCAGAAGCATAATCATGGGTATTAGCTTTGCCTTGGGTCATGGTGCTGTATTTTGCTGTAATGCCTTGTGCAGACATGTCATCACTGTCTTTAATTAAAATGTTGTTGTATTTAGACTGATTTGTAATGTATCCACTGGTTTCACCTTTATCACTGTCATGTTTTGTGCTGTTGTTCTTGTACTTCATTCCAACGGGTATAAATTCAAGTTGATCATCGTCTAAGACATTCTCTGCTTGATTGTTATAACTTTCTATCTCAACGTAATTGTACGGAGTGACACCACTAGTGTGTTCAGACGTGCTTTGAATACTTCCAGTTCTGTCATGGTCATATTGCACTAAATCACGGCTGCATCCAGGAGAATGTGCATGACTGTCGATTCCAGATACACTGTGGCTGGATCCAGGTGCACCATGATTGTATCCAATTGCTTCCTGGCTGTCACTGGCTGTAATGTCGCTGCATTCAGTGGAACCAGGCGTGTCTGCTGATGTGGGCTCCAGTTCTGTTAAGAAGTCAAAGGCGGGGTCCTCAGAGATCAGCTGGGTCAAGCTTTTAATGCAGAAGTCTTTGTTATCAGATGGAATCTGAAACAACAGAACCACGGTTTGATAGTCATAAAGAGTCGTGTGAGTGTGTGTGTGTGTGTGGGGGGGGGGGGGGGGGGAAGGAGGACAGCTACAAGCACAAGCTATGAATATGCCGAGTGTATCAGGTTTATGCATTTTGGGGAGTACGTTAATCCCAGTGGGTTGTGAAGTGTCTGACATTATGAGCAGTTTGGCCGTCTTTGGTAAATCATTTGTCCTATTTCTGATTGGCCATGGCTGAAATGTGTTTTTGGCATTGATAGAAGGGTGATGTTGTGAGTGGCGTGTAGAAATTTGTGTCAAATAAATGTCTGTGTTCCTTGTGATGTCTGTCTGTCCCATTTGGCAACTATGCTGTTCTATCTGTTGGTTTAATGATAAGATCATATCGTTGTCCTAGTGACTCAAGAGCTTTTAGTTTTTCCCTTGAAAATAGATAGATAGATAGATAGATAGATAGATAGATAGATAGATGGATAGATAGATTAATTATTATCATTATTACTTCTGCTATATTATTAAGATTATGCCTTACATTTATGTTTACTTAATGAATGTAATATTTCAGCAAATTATTTCCTTATCATACATTTTTTTTTTCGTTTTTCTTCTCTACTCTTCGCTGGCTGCTTTGGGGTGCAGTTGGATTCTTTTTTCTAACCCTTAGTGGCGAGAATGCCAGAGAAGTGTAGACTGTGGAGTGTCTGATGCCAAGGGAGCACAGACACAATCAGCCGTGTCTCCCTGATGTGTCCGATCCAGCGGACAAAAGGCCTTGGAACAGGTGATATGAATGGTTCTGTCTTCCAGATGGGAAACGATGGTCCCCACATGCTGCTACTGAAGGAGTTTACATTTATGATGTATAGTTTCCTCGTTTTTTCCCTTCCTACTCCCATCCCCACCCCTTTTCTTTTGATATTTTCCGGGTGATTAATACCATGACAGAGGAATTGTTAGCCTGCACTTGATTTTTCCCCACTATTAAAATGTTCAACACACACACACACACACACACACACACACACACACACACACAACACACACATATATATATATATAATATATATATATATATATATATATATGTATATCACGAACAATATAAAAATGTCCTTTAAAAATCTGAAAAAGCTCAACCGTATATATATATATATATATATATTATATATATATATATATATATATATATTGAATTATAAACCAAGCTTGCTCTTATGTCTTAGATTGAAGAAATAGGGGGAATCTAAGACATAAGAGCAAGCTTGGTTTATAATTCAATATTTCTTGCAGTCATTGCAACACCAAGCTGCTCTGTAAGTTGCTGGAATGGTGCTCGGTACTTATCCTTGGAATTTATTAGTTTGTTGTATATATATATATATATATATATATATATATATATATATATATATATATATAGACAGTATTAAAACGTCCTTTAAAAATCTGAAAAAGCTCGACCCCTTGGGGAGCAACATTTGCTAAAGATATTTTTAAAATGAAGTGCTAAAATATATCTACAAGCTTGTTTCGAGATATATCACGGTATATAGCCATCCTGAGGAGAGATATATACCGTGATATATCTCGAAACAAGCTTGTAGATATATTTTAGCACTTCATTTTAAAAATATCTTTAGCAAGTATATATATATATATATATATATATATATATAAACATAAACATGGACATGAACAGTACTACATATACTACATACTCTGCAAACCAGGCATGGCAACTTTGAACTCAAGAGTGGAGATGATCAGCGCATGCCCACATAGACGAAAGTTCCTCCTAGCAAACGTAACATAAATGACACACAGAAAGACCCTATCAGAACGTCACACATATAAAACGTAGCCAATATATCACGTCATCTGATAAAATATGTCATCTGATAAATTACGCCATCTAATAACTTCTAGAACCTGATGAGAGCGAAAGCTTGAAACAACGTTGTTAGTTCGGAGACTCAAGAAATCTTATATATATATATATATATATATATATATATATATATATATATATTATATATATATATATATATATAATTATATATATTTGAGTAAATTTAAAAAAACCCAGAAGTAAACAGTTTCATTTTAAATTGTGTAATCTCCAATAAAAATTTTCGCTTTAAAGCTTCTTCAGTAATGGCAACTGTTTGGAGAAATACACTGTATATATATAATGTACATTAAACGAGAAAACAGTTCAAGAAACCTTTTTCTGTTACAAAATCAGACAAACCCTTTTTCTCGTGCATTCATGTATCCACGTTCACACTCACTCTCTTGCCCACATGTTCAGGATTTCCGTTCATCTTCATCGTCCACCTCACGTAAACAACGGCGTATGCCTTCTCTCACTCCCACTCACCTCCCTCCCCACTCTCTCTCTCCCTCCCTCCAACCCTACCATCTCCACCAACGCATCAACCTGCTCGCCACCCTCACTTTCTCTCTCCCCATATATCCAAAAAACATACTCATGTTAACTTTTAAAAAATATGTACACCAGAATCTCCCTCCACTCTCGCAACCCACCAATGCAATCTCCAATGTCCTTCGAGGCACAGCACAACAGAATCGAAATATATCTTCCAAAACACAGGGAAACAATAATAAATAAACCTAATAAGTATGGACAGAATGCCTACGTGGGGGATATTGGAAAAAAGCAGAAAGGGGGGGGGGGGAGGGAGGGAGGGGGTAAAGGGCACAGGGTAAGCAAGGGGAAGGAGAAGTCTGGGGGGGGGGGGGGGGAGGGGAGAGGCGGCGAGTGGAAACAAAGGGAAGGGGGGGGGGGGTGTCTTACAGTGAACAAAATTGGTCTTCTGTACTTTTTTGTTTGTAATTTTCCTGATATCTGTTAATTATCTTTTCTGAATCTTACTGTGCAAACTTCCGGTCTTGTATTGAGCCTTTAGAAAATCGTGCCTATATTACATATCAAGAATGTTTCCTTTCGTGGGAAAAGAAGGGGGTGGTGGTGTGGAGAAGAAGAGGGAGAAGGCAGGGGGAGGGGACTGTTGTGACTGGAGGAACAGAATGCCTACGTGGGGAATATTGGAAAAAAAAGCAGAAGGGGGGAGAGAGGGGGGGGGGGGGGTAAGGGCAGGGTAAACGGGGGGGGTGGGGAGGGAAGGAAATGGGGGGGGGGGGAGGGGGGGGAGGGGTTGGAAACAAGAAGGGGGGTGTCTTAAAGGGAAGAAAATTGGTCTTCTGTACTTTTTTGCTTGTAATTTTCCTAAATATTTATTAATTATCTTTCTGGATTTTTACTGTGCATACATCATGTCTTGTATTGAGTCCTTTGGAAATCGTACCTATATTACATATCCAGAATGTTTCCTTCTGTAACAGTTTTTTCTCTTCTCTGACATTATCGATTGCTATTATCTGCAAAAAAAATCTTGTTCTTCTAAATCAGGATGGGGGACTGTGCATACGTGTTTTGATACGTTACACTAAGTTGTTGTTTTTAACTTTGTGTCTGATTTGTGATTAGCCCATCTGAGTTTAAGATTTTTTGTGGACCCAACATACAACAGATCAGGGTGAATCTTACATGTTATAACGTATATTACATTTTTTGTAGTACAAATCAAGTGTTTCCTTATATACCAAAGTCTTCCATCCCAAGCTGATTTTATGCTATTAGTATTCTCCCCATGTTTACACGTGTCACACCTCTTTGCCTGGCAAATGAAATAACCTGGTTCTAATTTTGGCCCGTATTCTAGATTTCTCTTGGGGACGGTAGGTTTGTAAATTTCTCCTAAATTCCTACGGCGTCTGTCAGCTGATATTATTTGATTTTTATGAAAAACTCTCTTATGTTCTGGATCAGAGTACAGTATTGATAAATGTCTCTTATTATTTCTGATTTGGATGGATACCGTGGATCATAATTTGTCACCCAGGCTATCTTTTGTCTTTTCTTGGTTTGTTTTTCTTCTGTGAGTATTGTTTTCCTATTTTTCCTAGCCCTTTATAAAGTTCTCTTTCCGCTTTCTGACAGTCCCAACCAGACATTGTAAAATATTTACTATATTCTTCTATTCTAGTTTTTAATGTATTATCCTCACTACACAGCATGCGTAGTCTAGTTCCCACACTGGAAATGAGTCCCTTGAACACGGCAGGGGAATGGCAGCTGTATGGAGGGAGGTACGCATGGTTATGTTTTGAAAACACATCTGTAATGATTTTGCCTTGTGAAATTTGAAGTTTGACATCTAAATAGGTTACTTCTTTGCCACTGGTGATTGTCCATTTTATGTTCGGTGGGTTCAGAGATTGAAGATGTTCTTTGAACCTCTTTACATACATGATTTTCATCAAGAAGAATATATATATATATATATATATATATATATATAAACAAAGCTTGCTCTTATGTCTTAGATTGAAGAATAGGGGAGATAAGCATTCATATCTGCAGTGGAATGAATCCGCAAGAGACTAAATTCCAATAAACCAATAAATTCCAAGGATAAATACCGAGCACCATTCCAGCATATGTGTGTGTGTGTGTGTGTGTGTGTGTGTGTGTGTGTGTGTGTGTGTGTGTGTGTGTGTGTCTGTCTGTCTGTGTAACGAGCAAATTGTAATGGTTATATGGAGAGTGACTCTAGCAGCCACTACCTGAAGAGGCTAGTCAGAGCGACAGGGCTAAACAGCAAAGTTTTGTGGATAAGAAGGGCAACACCACCTGTAACTCCCAATGCGGAGGGTTGTGCAAGTTTGGAAAGAACACTAAAGCCAGAAAGAGTGAAGGTCTCTGGCTTTGATTTTTTTTTCGTTTCCTGAGCAGCTACTACCTGAGGTTTTAATGTACGACGCAAATTCTGCAGCTCCTCAAAGTTTGAGTTTAAACCACGCATGTTCCAATGAATTAATTTATATTCATGGTGCAGAGGACAAACAAGAGAGAATTCAGTTCATCTCAGAGTCGTCGTCTGCATTCAATGGAGCGTATCTGTTTTTAAGTTGGATTGGCTTGTTTTGTTCTCCAGACCTGCTGGCAGACTTGCCTGCGGGTGAAGGCGGCTTGGGTTTCGGAGACGGTGGAGGTTTCTTTTTCGGCTCCATTTTCAGGTGGCAGATTTATTGCCTCAACCAGGGGCGTCCACTTTGGATTGGGAGGTGTTGTATTTGGCTCCACTGGGGTTTGACATTTTTCCTGGCAATGTTTTAGTGAAACTAAACTCATAAGTTTGACAGCAGACAGAACGTGTTGAAACTTTCATCACAGCTGAAGTTGACGAAGAGACTGTAGAAGACTGATTAACAAGGACCTGCTTCTGTGCCTCGGAAAATGAAATTTTGTTTTCGGTTTTTACCTTTTGGATCTTTGATTCCTAGATCCAAACTGGGCAGTTGCGTGAAGAGGAGGGGTTGTCGCCATTGCAGTTCGCACAATGAGCCAGATCTTTACATCATGGGATGCTTTGCAGCAAACACCACACACCTCCTCCCAGAACAGCGATCCCTAACGTGTCCAAACTTCCAGCACCGGAAGCACCGCATCGAGAGACGTAATGTACAATGGAACATGGACATTCAAATAACCCACTTTGCGCCACCTCAGAGGCAGTGCACCCACGCCGCTCATTCCGACACCCCTCCACAGCCACGGCCAGGTCGGACCCGCCGCAGCCCCGGCACTGGCAATCCACAGGGAAGCAGTTAATGTCAAGTCGTCAAGAAGCAACCCACCGGAGGAAACACTGCATTACTGCCGAGTCACTTCCGTGGTGTTCAGTGGCGCCTGTTCTGATCTAACATACGCAGGACACCACCTACTAAGCCCCCTACTGACGACAATAATCGCTTTTTGTTTTTTGGCAGATGAAGAGGACAGTGTGAAGCGCCATAACATGAAGAGGTGGATTTCGGCCTTAGGGGAAAAAAATCACCGCCTTAGGTGCTCCACTGAACCAAGAACCGATGCTACTTAAAGAAAACAAAAGGAAAGGGGGACAGTGAGTACACACCCAGTCACCCTCTCCCACCACGAACACATCTATCTATCTATTTAAATATCTATCACTCCATCTGCCTGTCCATCTATCTACTAGCTAGCTAGCTAGCCACCTATCTACATATTTGTTTATCTATCAATAAATTCATCTATCTGTTTAACCCCCACCCCCTCTTCCTCCTTCTCT
>CM065742.1:43798585-43806085 GCA_033310375.1 Conus canariensis
GTCTCTGTGTGTGTGTGTGTGTGTGTGTGTGTGTGTGTGTGTGTGTGTGTGTGGTGTGTGTGTGTGTGTGTGTGTGTGTGTGTGTGTGTGTGTCGTTCGTGCGCGCGCGCCCATTTGTGTGTGTGTGTGTGTGTGTGTGCGTCAGTGTGTGTGCTGGCGTTTGTGCTTGTGTGTGTGTGTGTGTGTGTGTGTGTGTGTGTGTTGTGTGTGTGTGTGTGTGTGTGTGTGTGTGAGTGTGTCCGAGAGAGAGAGAGAGAGAGAGAGAGAGACAGACAGACAGACAGACAGACAGACAGACAGACAGACATAAAAAGAGAGAGGGAGAGAAAGAAAGAAAGAAAGAGAGAGAGAGGGGGAGGGAGAGAGAGAGAGAAGAGAGAGAAGAGAGAGGAGAGAGAAAAGAGAGAGAGAGAGGAGACAGCGAGAAGAGAGAGGTAGATAGTGAGAAGAGAGAGAGAGAGAGAGAGAGAGAAGAGAGAGAGAGAAGAGAGAAAGAAGAGACAGAGATAGAGATAAAGAGAAAGACAGACAAACAGAAAGAAAGAAAGAAAAGAAAGAAAGAAGAAAAGAAAGAAAGAATGAATGAATGAATGAATGAATGAACGATAAGTTATTCATACTAACGTGCAGACATAACACTCATCATGCCATACAAATTGAATACTATAACTACGGCTACGGCATGTGCATCATGCGGAACTATGGAGCGGCTATTTCTTGATATTTAAAAGTCTTGAGAAAAGAAACGAACTTCTGAACTATATACATAACAATACATTTTTCACTGGACTGGCAAGATCTTTACAAGCAGCAGTGAAACGCAGACGAGTGGAGATAAATATTTCCAAATACTTGTAAACATTGATTACAGGCATTACGACGCCATCATATAGCCATCGTTCTCTTACACTTAAACAGCCTCTCTTCCGAAATACAATGATGTTACTTTTGTTCATGTTAACCTTCAATTGAAGTGAAGAAGCAGCATGATGCAAGTTATTTAGCTGTGTCTACAGCCCTACAACCGTCTCTGACAATGAAACAACATCATCAGCTAACAGAAGAATAAACAACTCAAATGCAGTACGTGACAGCACAGCGCCATGTTTTCCATTATTAATCGCATGTAATGCTAACTCATTTATAAAAATCAGAAATTAGTACAGGGCTACACGCGTGTCCCTGGTTCACTTCTGCTGTGCATCTAATGTAATCAGAGAGTTTAGAGCCACATCTTACTTTACATTTGACATTTGCATGCATAACTTTGATACACTTAAATAGCTTACCGTTTATGCCGTTTTCAATCAAATAGGCCAAAGCAGATTTCTATTAAATGGTGGTGACAAACTGACTGGAACTGTCCCCGCCCCTTTGTTCAGCTTAATCACAGGTTTAGACATACCTTAATATACATGGAAACAAACTATGTCGGAATTGTAAGAAAAACGCCGTCCTGATAAAAAGAATGAGGAACAGAGATCATAACTGAAAGCAAAATAGAATATGAATGTATGATATTACTGAAACCTATGTTGTTCTGTTCCTCACCATTTGGCAATACTGCTGGGTTTTGTTTTGCTTTTTCAGGGATCTATACATATTTAGAAAATTGGTATCAAGAACAATTGTGCAAATACTTGTTCTGGTGTGATATTTGCTTGAAAGCAAATGCATTTGTGCACGCGTGAACTAAATCAAATTCCAACGAAACAAGTCAGTTGATATGCTTATGCACACGCATACGTATGACAATCTACACTTTTTGCAGAACGATGTTTGATCATTTCAGTTTCTTACATCACGCTGGCCTTGGAAAAGGACTGTGATGTTTTCTGAACTTTATATAGTCGTCTAATAGATTTTTTAGTTTTGGTAATATTTTGGTATTGTGACACTCCAAAAACAACTCGTTGTAACGGGTAACAGTTATGACACAAAATGTCACAATCCTGTAATTTGTCGAAAAAAGTTGAAAATTTTCCAACACTGTTTTGAAAGGTTACGAACACCTTCAAACACACACAACACACACACACACACACACACACACACACACACACACACACACACTCACACGCACGCACGCACGCACGCACGCACGCACGCACACACACACACACACACACACACACACACACACACACACACACACACACAGGTTCATTATAAATGGATGGCACACTGTTAACAATATTTTTCAGCTCTGTTATTTGCTTGTCAAGGCCTGAGTTTTCCTTCAGATTGTTTCATAGTCTGATAGTCTGTTTAATGGTTTTGATTTGTTTATGGTGTTATGATAAGAACTACTGATCATTAATGTTATACAGTGATACTTCAGCTGTATGATTTCCATTCGGTTTACATTCGTTTTAAGAGTCCATATCTTGCTGGAAAGCATGAAATAGGGCTAGAAGTAACCGCTTTTGTTCATTAAGACGTTCATGTCTTTGTATTTTGGTTTCAGTCTGAACTGTGCTGACCTTGAACCTGCCCCTGAAAAGAGAACTCGTTTGACCCCTCTCTGCTATTGATCAATCTCTGGTGAGTATACAGATCCCTACACAGTTTCTAACTTCTGTCCATAGATACTTTTGTGAAGGGTAATGGTGTGGTTATGACTAGTAAGCGCAGCACCGATTATTATACCATGAAGGAAATCGTCATTGCTAAGTTCAAAAAGACTAAGATTACAGCACCAAACCCGATGAATGAATTAGCAACGTACTCCAATTACCTATGTGCCTGTGTGGAATATGAGTTTGTTGCCACTCTTGTCGTGGTGCAGGACAGTGAATCTTGGTGCATGTAGTTTCTTTGACGGTGAGTGACAAAGAGATCGGAGCTGTCCCTGTCCCTTTGTTCAGTTTAATCACAGCTTTGTAATACCTTAATATACATGGAAAGAAACTATGTCCACATAATGAGAAAAACACTCTCCTAATAAAAAGAATAAGGACCAGAGATTATAAGTGAAAGCAGAAAAGACTAAGAACAAATGATATTTTTGAAGATTATGTTATGTCTGTCCGTTCATCATTTGGCAACATTGCTGTTTTTTTACAGCTTTTTCGGGCATCTAAACACATTTAGAAAATTGGTATCAAGAACAATAGTGCAAAGACCTGTTCTGATGTGATATTTGCTTTATACCGAATGCATCTGTGCGGACAAGAACTAAACCATGTTCAACAAAGCAAGTCAGTTCATATGAACGTATTTACACATGCGCTTGACAATCTACACTTTGTGCAGAAAAATTTTTGATCATCCCAATTTCTGACATAATGCTGGCCTTCTACAAAAGGGCGGTGATGTTTCTGAATTTTATATAGTCGTTACACGTATTTTTTTAGTTTTGGCACTATTTTTGTAATGTGACATTCCAAAAATGACGCGTTGTAACAGGTGATAGTTACGACGCAAAATGTCACAATCCTGCAATTTGTTGAAAAACAACTGAACATTTTCCCACACTGTTATTTGAAAGGTTATAGACACCCGCAAAACACACACACACACACACACACATTCAAAATGGCGGAGACACTCAGCTTCTAATTTTTTTCTGGCAAAATTTGTCGCATTAGAAGGTCCCAGGATGAAGACAAGAAGTGGATACACGCGATCAGCTACAAGTCTGACCAGTGTGACTGCACGAAATGTTAGGGCAGCTGGACGAGCGCTGACAACATCTGCAGCGAGCAGGGGAGTCCGGACCGAACAATCACCATCAACTGACCAACGTATCGCCAAGACCTTGGACGCAATATTTTCGATCAGCGATCAACCCTACGATACTAGCTCAGAGACGCCCGACTCTATAAAAAGTGCAGACCTTGATTTGAAGCAAGTGATTTTGACCCTTTGTGATCGGGTATCTTCCTTGGAAAAGACGGTGCTTCAATATCAAGAGTCAGTGCAGAACGCCAAAATAGAACACCGTTCTACTGTAACCCAGTCAACACAGACTGAGGATGCTAGTAGGCCTACAATACGTTCTTTCGCGGAGGTAGCTAGAACGCCCCCACCACCTAGTGCAGCTCAACCATACGCACAGGCGGATCCGAAGAAGAAAGGTAGGCCTGCAAGCACAAAAATACAAAAATCTCTTATTAAGAAATCGCCCGCTTCGCATGACGAAATTACTTCGGATGACGCAAATCGCAAAAAGTCGTACTTGGCGTCTTCCAAAAAGAACAAGAAAGAAAGTGAAGAATCAGATCTACCAAAAGTACTCATTCTGCATGACTCTGTGCTGAATCACGTACAGCCAAACAGACTAGGTAAATCCTATGATTTCAAAGCCTGCAAAGAAAGTACCTACACTCTGTCAGACACCCAAAACAGACTGAAAACTGCCTGCTCTTCTCCTGACAAGCCAGATGCTGTTGTTATCCACTGTGGCGTCAATGATCTTAAAGCCAAAGATGCCAAAGAAGCATGCAATAACCTTACCTCTGCTGTGAAAAGCATGGCCAAAAGACACCCTACAATAAAGTTTGTTGTTAGTAACTCCACCGCCGTAAAAGATTCCAGTCTAGAAGTGAAGAGGCAGCTGTACAACGCAATGGTCACCTCAGAGCTACACGAAGTGCCCAACATCTCCTTCGTCAGGAATGACAACATCAAGCGGTACAACCTGAGGGACGCCATCCACCCCAACTCCAGAGGGACCAGCATCCTCGCCAATAACATCGGGCGTCATCTTCGCAACCTCCTCTGGGAAACACCGAGGAAGCCATCACGCTCTGCAAGGTTCTACCATCCCCATACCTACTCCGGACCTTCACATCGTGACTGGTTCAATCCTTACCTTGCCCTGAGCGACTGGGGCCTTTTCTACTGACGTCAATTTTTGTTCCACCTGCAAACTTGGGACTGCTGAGTAATCCACGTTAACTTCGCCATTAATGACTGTTCAGCATCGTAATTTAGAATATTGTAGATTCTGTTAATCAGTTATAGACGAGAGAAATATTTTAAGTAACCCTTGTATGCCTATATAGGACTAATCGTCTGTTTTTATTTTTGTCATATTTTCCTGGCAAAATAATGTAGGCGTATTGTTTTAGCATTGTTTTGACAATCTGTGTTATTAGAGCGTGTTTAAGATTTCCTTTCATTATATTATTGTTTTTATTTACTTACGTTTGTTAATTGCGTTTTCCCACCCTTTACATGATGCCATCTAAACATCTTCAATTTATGAAGTTTATGCGGTGGAACGTTAGGTCTGTTTCCACAAACTTGCCTTATTTAGTTCAACATCTTGCGAATAACTCCTACCAAGCTCTTATTTTACAATCTTTGAATGTGAAAAGAAACAAACTGCCTAAATTATCAGGTTATTATTACCCACCAGTTCATGAACAAGTAGATGCTGTTACTAAAATTAATACAGCTATATATATAAAAGAAGGAACAGATTATAAAGTATACCCGTCCCCTGCTCCAAACAATATTCCAACTTTACATTCGTGTGCGGCTCGAATTAAATTAAGGGAAGATTTTATGATAAACATAGTCTCTACATATCTTCCCAAAGGACCAAATGAATTTAATACAGAATGGTTACACACTCTACCAGACAACGAAAAATGGTTAATAGCAGGGGACTTTAACGCCCATTCGCCATTTTGGGACAAGGATTGCACATCAGTAACTAGTAACCGATTTGTAGAAAATATTGTTGATTCATGTTTATATTTGCTTAATGATGGCAGCATAACTAGAATTCCAGACATTCCAACTCATAGGGCATCAGCAATAGATTTATCCTTGATATCTCCTGCATTAGCATCTGAATGTAGCTGGTCTACCTTTGACGATACTCTAGGAAGCGACCACCTTCCAGTAATTGTAACTTTTAATAAAATAACTGATTCTTGTGAATTTCAAGAAGACATAATCCCAAAATATAATTATAAATCAGCTGACTGGGAAACCTTCAAAAACAAACTAGCTACATACAAGACTGCTGATATTAATATTGATAGAGTTGATCAGTTATATTCGTATTTTACTGATGCTATCCTTAGTGCTGCAGATGTAGCCATTCCAAAATTTCGCCCAGTTAAGTCAAACAAACACTCAGGAAATATCTGGTGGACACCTGCTTGTGACTCAGCCGTTAATAACAAAAAATGTTTGTTTAAAATATATTTAAAAGACAAAACACCAGAGAATCTAATAGCCAAGAACAAAGCGAATCACTACAGTAACATAGTAATAGCTCAAGCTAAAAGGCAATATTGGTCCTCTTTCTGCTCTAATGAGATTTCGAATCATAAAGATTTACAAAAAGTTCGGAAAAAGTTTCATGAAATGAAAAGGGGTTTAAACTTGCCATCTTGTCCTGTCAAGCTGAAGAACAAAGAATTTCCTTCTAATTCAGAAAAAACAGAATCATTCGCCGATATGTTTTCCGAATCTATGCGTTTGGAAGGTCTGTCCTTTAAAGATCAAACTTTCAGAACAGAAGAAGAAAATAAAGATGATTATATAGATCCAGTTAATGATAATAGTCATTTCATCAATGCTCCAATTACTCTTGATGAAGTGAAAGATGCAATTCTATCTCTTCCTAATAAGAAAACTTCCGTGGGACTAGATAAAGTTTCCAATGATATGCTTAAACACCTGCCTGAAAATTTTGTCTTATTTCTGCAGAAATTGTTTCAAAAATGTTGGTTAGAGGGCGTAATGCCAGAACAGTGGAAACAGTCTATCATTGTACCAGTTTTAAAGCAAGGCAAACCTCCAACAGATAAGCATAGTTACAGACCAATAGCATTAATCTCACATACCTGTAAACTATTAGAGAGAATAGTTTTGAGAAGATTGACGCAGTATTGTCAAAAAAATAAAGTTATTCCAGTTAATCAAGCAGGCTTCCAAAATGGCAGGTCTGCTATTGACAATTTAGTGAAACTCACAACAAATGTAAAACAACAATTTGCAAGAAGAAGAAATGTTCTAGCGACCTTTTTTGATATCAAGAAAGCTTATGACCAAGTCTGGCACGCCAAGCTCCTTTACAAATTGAAACAAATCGGGATTTCGGGACATTTATATCACTACATTAAATGCTTTTTGAATAAAAGAAACATACGTGTTCGAGTAGGGAATGCATACTCCAATTCTAGATCTTTACATATGGGATTGCCACAAGGTTCTGTTATCGCCCCGATGTTATTTAACATCTTAATGTACGATTTGCCTTCGCTCTTATCAAAGCATGTTGTATTAGTACAATATGCTGATGATTTATGCATCTGGATGAATGTTACAATGAAAAGAAAAACATCAAAAAGGGAATTGAACTACATCAAGAAGATCTATCAAAGAGAGCTCGATCATATATTTACTTATATGCACGAAAATGGTTTGACATTATCTACAGAGAAAACACATATGATACTCTTTAATAATGGCAGCAATCCATCAGAGCTGCCGTTTTTTACAATTGAAAATACGACTATTCAGTATAAAGATATT
>CM065742.1:43811085-43818585 GCA_033310375.1 Conus canariensis
CTGTCTAGAACAGAAAAACATGCATTGTTAAACTGAAGAAGTTAATGAAGACCATGCTCCGGTATCAGTTTGTAAAACAAATATACACATCTTGCCAAAGGAGGGGCATGGGCTGGCAGGTGAAGGATGGAGATGATAATGGAGGGGGGAAGGCAACGGAATGGGCTGGGGGAGGGGAGGGGTCAACAAGGGAAACGTGAGTGAATCATGGTAACTGTTTTTAAATTGAATAAATGCTTATTGAATTTGCTTTGATAACAGCATTAACATCCAAGAAGAAGACACTACAAATCGTTCATATGAAGAAACAAAACGTGATGTTATCACACACACACACACACACACACACACACACACACACACACACACACACACACACACACACACACACACTCACCACTCACTCACTCACTCACTCACTCACTCACATGCGCGCACAGAGGCACGTATCACGTTTGCACATACACAAATTCGTGAATAGACATGTTCTAGCCTCTTTGTTTCTCTCATTGTTGTTATGGCTTTTACATTTAAAGTGTTTATCACCTCTCTGAGTATCTAATTACCTAAAGTATCTCTGTGTCTGTATGCACGCTACCACATAAAGTCGGTGTAACAGATGGCGTGAACTATCAATCTGTGAAAGGATCATGCCAGTGTTAACCTTTATGTTCCCAGAGACTTCGATGCATTAGAGCCACAACTGTTTATCTAAAAAAAAAAACGCGTTTTGACTTTTTTCATATTTTTTTGTGTATTAATACAGTCTGTTTAACATGCTGAAATATGGTTATGAAACATTTATTAGTTTTTGGTTGATAGCAAAGAAACAGTTGTTGCCCTGTCCACATCCAACCAGATTCTGCATGCCACAAATGAACAGCTAGCAATCACAGACTGTGGTCTGAAATGTTCCATACGGTGGGACAGTTTGTCCGTGCCACAGGTGGCTAGAGGCATAGAAGACAGTTGCATTCCAAACTATTACCACCAACTGATAGGAATGTTCCAGGCCACAGTTCACTATCCCGTAGCTGATCACTTGTGGCCCGAGAATTTAAGCTGTGAAGGTCTTACTGTTGTGTGCCACAACTATCTAAGTCTTGTTAATTAGTTGTGCTTCAAAATTCTGGGAAGATGAAAGCCTTTCTTTTCAGACCAAGAGTGTTTACTTCTTAAGATTGCGTAATTCTGTGGTTTCCATTTGAGTTTTTTAACCCCCGTTTGTACAGCTTCAGAACACTATCTAGTGTTTTGTTTTTCCCAAGTTTGGAAGTTCTGCGTGCAGAGGTGTAATTTTTGGAGACCTGTGAAATCTCCAAGTGACCATTTCTCAAAATGGCGTTTTTCAAGATATACAGTTGTTGCTCTAACGTATCGACTTTGAGAGGGGCATAGTAAGCTGGATAATTCACCCACAGATTTAGTACAGTGTTAATATGATTTCCCCCCTCATGGATTTGAGTCTGAATTGTTAGACAAGACGTGGGTCTGAAGTGTGCCCTGACTGCTTTGCTGTTCTTCTGTGTGAGTTCGAGTATGTGCATCCAAGGACGATTTATTTCTGAAGGATTTAGAGCAGTGTTTGCATTCATATGGCTTTTTTCCTGTGTGAATTCGGGTGTGTAGGTTCAGTTTTACTCTCTGTCGGAAGGACTTAGGACAGTATTGACATTCATATGGCTTTTCTCCTGTGTGAATTCGAGTGTGAATGTTCAGTTCGTCACTCCGGTTGAAGACCTTAGGACAGTACTGACATTTATATGGCTTTTCTCCTGTGTGAGTTCGAATGTGACTGTTCAAATTGGATTTTTGTATGAAGGACTTAGAACAATATTGACATTTATATGGCTTTTCTCCTGTGTGAGTTCGAATGTGACTGTTCAAATTGGATTTTTGTGTGAAGGACTTAGAACAATATTGACATTTATATGGCTTTTCTCCAGTGTGAATTTGAATGTGCCTATTTAATCCACTTGCTGTTTCGAAGAACTTAGGACAGTATGTGCACTCATGTGGCTTTTGTACTGTACGAATCAATGTGTGATGATCTGAACTTCTGCTTTTCAATGTTTTTCCGCATGTCGTGGAGGCCGGCGCTTTTTGTTCTGCACAAGCAGCTGAGTGCTGCATGAAGTTTTCTTCTTTGTCCATACCCTTGTCCTTTTCTGAGCTCTCTTCACACTGATGTGGATTGCTGTGCATCGGACAGGTGTCATCCTCCTGTTGTGTTTCTGTGATTAACGTGTGGGTGTCACCAGATGTGTCAACATGATCAGAAGCATCATCATGGGTACTAGCTTTGCCATGGGTCATGGTGCTGTATCTTGTTGCCAAGCCTTGTGCAGACTTGTCATCAGTGTCATTGCTGTATGTAGACTGATCTCCAATGTATCCACTGGTTTTAGTTACATCATAGTCACGTTCTGTGCTACCATGCTTGAACTCGGTCCCAGCTGGATTAAAGTTAAGTAAACCATCGTCTGAAATATTTTCTACTGTATTGTTTGAACATTGAGCCTCACCATGGGCGTATAGAGAGACACCACTTGGGTGTTCAGATGTGCTTTGTATGCTTCCAGCTCTGTCATGGTCATGTTGCTTTAAATCATGGTTGCATTCTGGTGAACATGCATGACTGTCATATTCAGATACACTGTGGCTGGATCCAGGTGCACAATGACTGTATCCAGTTGCTTCCTGGCTGTCACTGGCTGTAATGTCGCTGCATTCAGTGGAACCAGGCTTGTCTGCTGATGTGTGATCCGGTTCTGTTAAGAAGTCATTGGTGGGGTTTTCAGTGATGAGTTGGGTCAAGTTTCTGGTGAGGAAGCCTTTATCATCAGATGGAATCTGAAACAACAGTACCAAGCTTTGATACGTCTTAAAAAGTGGGCAGTGTGCGTGTGTGTTTGTGAGGAGGGTGGGTGGGGTGGGACTGGAAGTGGGGGGTAGGGGTTGTGGTGGTGGCGTGCGTGTGTGCATGTGTATGTGGGGGGGGGGGTGCATTTACAACCACGGATAATAGGTATTCCAGATTTGTCAGGTTTTGTGCATTTTTGATAAAGAGTAGAGAGAGGGTTGTGAAGTGTCTGACATTAGCAGGAGTTTGGCCAACTTTAGTAAGTGATTTCATTTTTTTTCTGGTTGACTGTAGTTGAAATGAATTTTTAGCATTCAGGGAAGGGTAATGATGTGCGTTGCATGTAGAAATTCGGGTCAGACGATTGTATGTGATCTTCGTGACTCCACACCTGTTTGTCTCATACAGCAACTAAGCTGTCTTCTCTACTGGTTTAATGACAGTATCCTGTCTTTGACTCAGTGACTCCAGAGATTGTTGTTTTTCTTTTGACAGGCTGATAATAGATTGATACTGCATTTCATGGTGGAAGAAATAAAAACAGCAGCAGCACTATCTTTTGCGTTAGCAGGAGAAGCAGCCTGCTTATAGATTTCATAATCAGTTCCTAATGTTCTAGCCTGTTGGACAACATGGATCATTACAACGCCAAATCTTATCGTAGTGTTCATGATTATAAAGGAAGAAGCAAGCTACGGACCTATGTGCGCAATCTGGTTGAGTAGACCAACGATCAGCAAATAAGACAGTGAAAGCGTGAAACACTACACACTGGTAACAATTGCCCGAGTTACTGTTGTAAATTGATGGCTACAAACCATACCCTACAAACGTTGAGGAAAAAAACGAATAGTTAGAGATGACCACCACCACACTAAAAACATCCTTCAGTCAGCAAATTCCATTTATTGTCAAAAATGTTCAGCAGTGCAAATCGAACATATAGCAGTACTATCTTGCAATCCTGTAACCCCGACAGTTAACCCGTCCTTCATGTGTGTGTGTGTTGTGTGTGTGTGTGTGTGTGTGTGTGTGTGTGTGTGTGTGTGTGTGTGACAGAGAAAAGAGAGAGAGAGAGAGAGAGAGAGAGAGAGAGAGGGAGAGAGAGAATTCTCTCAGGTTTCAGCAATTTTCTTCTAAACACAACATCGTTTCTTTTAAGATCTGCCGGACTACTACAAATAGTACTTTTCATTTTTTTTCTTTCTTTACCACTTCTGTTTTAGATTTGTCAAAAATGACAAACAAATTGTGTGGAATAATGAAAATAATGCAGCACTTGCACAGTTTTGAAAGTGGCGCCAAGGCTCTCATCTTGTGGGTACCAAGCATGTTGCCACCCTTTGTTGCGGAGATTGATGCCATCAACAATGGATTTGGTGATGTGCCAAGGCAAGGGTTTGAAGGCGTTTTGTATCTTATGGTGTACATCAGCACTTTCATTACTTGATAAACATAAATGCCACATTACCATAGAAACAGAATGTCTCGCCATCGTCTGGGCGTTTAAGGTGCGCTCAAGTCACACACAGAGACAAGCTTTCACTCCACAAACTGATCATGGACCTATTGCTGTCTCTTCAAGGCCATGGGTTTACCATGGAACATGTCACTGACTATGACGTTCTTCCTGCAAGACATTGTTCCAAGAGCTGTGGTGGACTAGAACATTTGGTAATGTATCCTTTTAAAAGATCCTGTGGTAAGAAGCCTGTTTCTGGAGAGTGGAGTGGGGTGAGGGAGTAAGGTGGGGTGGGGAGTGGTTATAGGGGTTGTGGTCAGTTAAGAGAGACGGCTCTGATGTGAAATGTTGGGCCAAGTATCTCTTCTGCTGTCTTTCTGTGAAGAGGCAACGTGCCACTGTGGTGAAGGATCGTTCATTGGATTTTCCAGCGGTCAGTTTTTTTCCTAAGGCCTGGGTCTCTGCAGGTAGGCACTCTGTGCATTTTTCAATTTTCCCTACCCCCCCCTCCACCCCCCCCCCCCCCCCCCCCCCCCCCTTAGGAGTTCCCTGGAGGACCACTTTTGCACGGCCATTTGATCGTTTTACGAGGTCATACCAACATAGATTTTCTTTTCTTCATGGATGGTATCAGAACTTCATATCACCAGAAGTGATGCTTGATGATTAATGCCCTTGTTCATTGGTGGTATGTTCAATATCTAGTATTAGGTATTTTACGATAATACCTCGTTTCCATGGCTTAGATTCTTCTTTATAGATCCACGGTAAGAGTCTATACCTGATCTGCAGACACGAAAATGTTCATACCAGAGCTTGCTGGAGCCTGATCTTGTGTTCCATGGAACTGTTATTGTCCTTCCATGCAGGTTTCGATGTGAACAATGCTGATGTTGTTCATATTGCCCTTCAGAGAACTTCTAGCTTACATTCATGATTGCTAACAATGGATCCTAACGTCAGTTACAAAGATGGTTTTAATGCATGAAATCAGTAGTCACTCTGCCACAGTGTTTCCAGCTCATTTTCTGTGTCTGTTGGGGATGGATGAAATCATCTGTTATTGATTCTGAAATAGGATACTTCCTGTCCTTTGGTTTAGGCCTCATTTTTCAGCCTTCGTCGACACCAGTGAAAGTGAGACTAAATAACTGTGCAGTTATCAAATGTAATAAATGATGTGATGTAGCGTATGACATTGAGGGGCGGGGATGGGGCTATAACAGTCCTGTGTCACACTACACAGTAAAATCAGAACAAGATAAAAAGCTTAAGGTGGACAAGGCACAACCGGAATCAGACAAGCCAGTGTCATTTCACGGTAAATAATTCATAATGAAACGAACACGTCACTGCTTAGAAGACAGTCTCTCTATTTTCTCCAGGGGAATTGGGGAAGGTAGTAGACGGGGGAGGGGGTAGTACTGTTTCAGTTGTGAACATCGTTTTCTTTTTCAAGGCAAAAACAAAAAAAACAAACCGACCCTTGGAACATAGTAATGTCAGCGAGTGAGGAAAGAAGAGTGGAAGACGTGAGAAGGAAGGGCAGGGGGAGGCGGAAAGAGACAGGGGTAGGGTTAGGGAGTGCATGCCTGTGTAATGCTATTGTAAAGAACTCATATAAACAAGACATCACCGCTTGAGCGACAGCCCCCCCCCCCCCCCTCTCCCCCTATGGACTAGGAGTAGGGGTCACGGGGGTGGGCAGGGGTGTGGTGGATAGGGGAAGGTTGTCCTTTTTTTGAGAAGAATACTTTCACTTTTAATGCGCAGAAAACGACTATATTGTGAAGGATAGCGATCATGATGGGCGGTGGAAAAAGGGGCTGAGATGTGGAATGGAAGGAGGGAGGAGGAAGTGCCAGAGAAAGAGAAGGTTTGGGGGCACAGAGTGGAGAGGAAAGGGTCAGGGGATTGGGAGGGGTTGCGAGGCAGAAATCGAAGGGGGAGGGGAGACACGTGGGATGGGAGCATGTAGCATCCAGCCACCCCCTATCAGCACAAAGACATCTCTCTCTCTCTCTCTCTCTCTCTCTCTCTCTCTCTCTCTCTCTCTCTCTCTCTCTCTCTCTTGTTCGCTCACCATCTGCCTGTCTTTTTTTTTTTTAACTTTCTCTCCATCCCTGTCTGTCTGTCTATCTGCCTGCCTGCCTGCCTGCCTCTCTCTCTCTCTCTCTCTCTCTCTTCTCTCTCTCTCTCTTTCTCTCTCTCTCCGCACACACACACACACACACACACACGCACGCACGCACGCACGCACGCACGCACGCACGCACACACACACCACACACACACACACGCACACACACACGCACACACACACACACACACGCACACACACACACACACACTTTTTTTTTCTCCATATGATTATGGAAGTGGTTCTCACTGAGCACATAACCACAGGATCCAGCAACAAACCTTATCATCTTTTTAGTGAGCATAACAGAATCTGCTGATGGATCCTTCTGACTTCCCCTCTGAAGGAACAAATAAAACCAACGAAAGCACTCACTGGAGAAAGATTTCCTCCCATACCCTCCCCTCCCCTCCCTTGAACGCATGTTTCTCTTTTCAAATGACGTATTGTGACTGAAAGGGAGCTAGGGATGTGCCCCACTCCCTATCTACAAATTAGGGGAATTATGGATCAGGTCTAATCTTCGTTTCTACACGCACAGACATACAGACACACAGACGCCCACAATCAGACAGACAGATACACACAGACACACACACACACACATACCAAAACACAGACAGACACACAGACGCGCACATACAGGCACACACGCACGCACGCACACACCACACACACACACACACACACAACACACACACACAACACACACACACACTCACACACACACACACACACACCACTCACACACACTCACACACACCACACACACACACACCACACACACACACACACACACACACTAACACTAACACTAAGAGAAGAGAAGAGAGAGAGAGAGAGAGAGAGAGAGAGAGAGAGAGAGAGAGAGAGAGAGCTAAATTAACATCGGATAAAGTAAAAATTAAGTAAAGATTTTCATCTGTTCCATCCATTCTCTTGTTGCACTCTAGTACCTTCCCTCCCCACACTCTACTAAAAACTCTGTCTGTCTGTCTGTCTGTCTGTCTGTCTGTCTGTCTCTGTCTCTCTCTC
>CM065742.1:43823585-43836085 GCA_033310375.1 Conus canariensis
ACAGTGCAATCTTGTCCTTTCCTTTCTCCCTTACTTCTATAAAGTAGAGTCAATAGATGGCATATTGTTAACAACGATATGCCTCCAGCTCTGTCTGATGCTTGTCAAAGCCTGAGTGTTTGACAGTTGTGTTGCGGTCAATTTTGCAATGTTGTGAGTCCATTATGTTCTCTCTCTCTTCTCTGGGTCAGCCTAATTGAAAAGAATACACACTGTTTTCTTTCGCACACATATTGTATCTTGATTCATGGCCACGCAAACGTAGTTTTCTGTTCTTAACTGATGTCGACAGATTGTCTCATAGTCTGATGATCTGTTTTTGTTTTGAAAACGTGTTTATGGTGATAAGGTGAGAACTTCTGGTCATCAGTAATTTACAGTAGTTTTTCAGCTGTATGATTTTTATTTGTTCTAGATGCGTTTTAAGGGTCCATGTCTTGCACAAAAGCATGAAATAGGGCATGAGAGAGCCCGGTATGTTCATTAGGATGTTTTATGTCTTCCCATTTTAGTTTGAGCCTGAATTGTGTTCATGTTGACACTGCCCCTGAAAAGATATGTCTTTCGGCCCCTCACTGCTATTGATCAATCTCTGGTGAGTATACAGTTCCCTACACAGCTACTAACCCCTGTCCATAGATACGTACGTGATGAGTAATGGTATTGCTGGGACTAATTATCGCAGCACCAGTTATGACGCCATAAAGGAAACATCGTCAGTGCAATGTTCAAGAACACTATTATTACAGCACTAAATCCGACGAATGAAGAAGCAACGCACTCAAATTATCCATCTGGTTGTGTGGATTATGAGTTTGTTGCCACTCTAGTCGTCACGCTGGACATCAAATCTGCATGTAGTTTCTTAGGTGGTGGGTGACAAAGAGATCGGATCTGTTCCAATCCCTATGTTCAGTTTAATCACAGGTTTGTACATACCTTAGTGTAAATGGAAACAAACTACGTCTGAATGGTGAGAAAAGGTGAGAACAGCACCCTCCATATGAAAAGAATGAGGACCAGAGATAACAATTGAAAGCAGAATAGAATCAGAATATATGATATTACTGAAGATTATATGCATCTTTTCGTTCATCATTTGGGAACATTGCTGGTTTTTAAACAGCTTTTTTCAGGGATCTAAACACATTTAGAAAATTGGTATCAAGACCAATTGTGCAGACCTGTTCTGGTGTGATATTTGCTTTATAGCGAATGCATCTGTGCAGACTGGAACTAAACCATATTCAACAAAGCACGTCGGTTCATATGAACGTACTTACATATGCGCTTGACATTCTACACTTTGTGCAGGAAGAGTTTTGATCATCCCAGTGTCTGACTTAATGCTGGCCTTCTACAAAATAGAGCTATGATGTTTTCTGAATTTTGTATAGTCGTCACACGTATTTTTCAGTTTTGGCAATATTTTTGTAATGTGACATTCCAAAAATGACGCGTTGTAACAGGTGATAGTTACGACGCAAAATGTCACATTCCTGCAATTTGTTGAAAAAAAACAAAAACGACTGAATATTTTCGCACAATGTTATTTGAAAGGTTATAGACACCTGCACCACACACACACACACACACACACACACACACACACACACACACACACACACACACACACACACACAGAGTCATTTTGTTCTCTGTCAGAAGTGTCACATTGTGCTTTTGGCTTACAGAATTGATATTGTTGGTTGCAAAAATGCATCTATTGCATATGTTAAAGTATTCCTTCATTTTTCTTGAAAAGCCTTTGTTCTGCATACAGTGCAATCTTGTCTTTCCTTTTGTTCCTTAATTCTATATAGAATCAATGGATGGCATATTGTTAACAATATTTCTGCAGCTCTGTCACTTGCTTGTCTAGGCCTGAGTATTTCTCAATTGTGTTGCAGTCAATTCTGCAACACTGTGAGTCCATCATGTTTTCTCTTTCTCTCTGGGTCAGCCTAATTGAAAAGAGTCCACATAGTTTTCTTTCGCACTGACATTGTATCTTGATTCTTGGCCACGTGAATGTAGTTTTCTGTTCTTAACTGATGTCAACAGATTGTCTCATAGTCTGATGGTCTGGACATTGCTTGAGTTATTGAACAGCAGAGCTGACTACTCAGACTGTTCCATATCTTTTGATCTCCCTTGTATCCTTGAATGGATCCTCAGGCATAGGCTCAAAGATTGTCCCCTACATTTTATACTGTTTGCATAATACTTTTAGTTTTTCAGCAACTTTTTTCCTCTCCACACTTTCGTTTTATTCCCTTTTTTACTATCCTTCACTGGCTGCTTTGGGGTGCTGTTGGATTCTTTTTTTAACCCTTGGTGGTGAGAACACCACAGAATTATGGACTGTGGTGTGTCTCTATTTGACACCAAGAGCGCAGACACAATCAGCCGTGTCTCCCTGATGAGTCCGATCCAGTGGACGAAAGGCCTAGGAGTAGGCAATACAAATAGATCTGCCTTCAAGAGGGATCACGATGGTTCCCTCAGACAGCTAGTGAAGGATTTCTCATATTTATAATATATTTCCCCCATTTTCTTCATCTTCATTTTTTTTTCTCTCTAAAAGTTCAAACTTTGCGAAGTCATTATTATAATGACCGAAGAATTGTTAGCCTGCACTTGTTTTCCCCCACTACTTAATTGTTCAGCATTATAAGATAAGTACTTGTGATCATTCCTATTTTACAGTAGTACTTCAGCTGTGTGATTTCCATTCGTCCTAGATGCGTTCTAAGGGTCTATGTCTTGCTTGAAAGCATGACATAGGGCAAGGACTAGCCCCATTTGTTCACTGAGATTGTTATGTCTTTGTATTTCGATTTCAGTCTGAACTGTGCTGACGTTGATACTGCCCATGAAAAGAATGACGAGGCTATTCAAAAGGGCACTGAAGTGCTCAGCTCAGCGAGTAAAAATGTCAGTCTTATCTATCAGCAGTGTGGTCTGGTCAGAAGCACGAATGGGTGTTTATTCAGTAGTCTTTGGCCCATAGATGGTGCGAAGGCCCTCGTGGAATGTCTTCATGTCGTTGGTGTCAGCTGAAGCTTACACTTTCCGCTTTCTTGTCCCACCAATCGTTCTTCATCTGCCGAAGCTTCTCTTGGGTGAACTGCTTGGCTTGCTGGTACTTCTGCTGTTTCTTCTCGCAGTCTTCTCGCTGAGGTGATCTCTGTGAGTTTTGTGGAGCGTGTCTATAAGCTTGTTGATCGCTTGGTCGTTTTCATCAAGTCAGTCTCAATGTTTGTGTTCAACAATGCCCAGGCTGTCAGTTGTAGCGTTGTACGGAGATTCTTTGAAGGCTTTCCATTTCTCGCCAGTATCTTCTCCAGTGAGGTTGATGTTCGACAGACATTCCTGGGTTCTTTCTTACAGAATGCCTCTGCTGTTACACAGGCGAGCAGTGTTCAGCCTTCGGTGGCCGATTTGTTCTTCAGAGCAAGCTGGATGTTCATCTTGCTCCTGATCAAGCGGTGATCTGGCCAGCTATTAGAACATCACGTCTGTCCCTCTGGCGAACAATCACATAGTCAAGCATGTGCCATTCTTTGTAGCGGGGATGTATACACGTGTTCTTGAACTTGTCTGCCTGTTGGGAGATGGTGTTGGTAATGGAAAGTTCATGTTGTGCACGCAGTGATAACATCAGCAGACCATTGGAGTTGCAGTTTCCAGTGCTGTGGCGTCCAAGAACGTAAGGCTAAGTGGAGCAGTCCCTTCCCACACGAGCGTTAAAGTTCTCGACGATGATGAGCTTGTCCTTGTGGTTGAACTCAGTGATAACACGGTTTAGCTCCACATAGAAGGCTTCTTTGATGTCATCTGGGTTCGTCATTGTTGGAGCGTTGGAGCTGATAATGGTGGCAAAGCGATCCTTTGTAAGCCTAAGTCTCAATATCATTTGGCGATCGTTAAGGCCACGTGGCAGGCTATCCAGCTTCCGGGCAAGCTTTGTGCGAATTGCAAATCCAACACCAGACGGTATCGGGTTTTCTTTAGGTTTCCCTTGGCAGTAAAATGTGTAGCGTCCTACAACTTCTTTGAGCTGTGTGTCGCTCGCATGTCTTGTTTCACTCAGACCAACTATGTCAATCTGGTAACGGCCTGTCGTCTTGGCAATCAGAGTGGTACGACGCTCCAGTCTGTTTCTGTCCAGTAAGGTTCGAACATCCCATGCCCCAAATGCCAAAGGCGTATACGTTTTCCTGTGTTTTCACGTTCGACCACCTTGTTGGATGACCAGGCAAGCGCGGTCACCTGCCAGGTACAGTGAAAGGCAGGCTTTGCTTAGGGATCCTTTTATCTGCCCCTCCCCAATTAGGGAGAGTAGAGTTTCCCTGAATAGGGCTGCTTTGTCGCTGAAGGAGGATACAAGCACCGCATCTGCCCCGGTGTACGATGAACGACCATCAGCATATAGCCGCCGACGTGCAGAGTTGTAGCTAGGGACCCCCAGCAACATCATTTCTTGTCCCCATCACTTTCTCCATCGCTGCAGGACATGGAAGAAGCTGATAACGGCTGCCTTTTGGTTTATCGGCATACCTGCTTGCCTGACCAGCACAGGGGACTGTTTAAGGTGAAGCAGAGCTGTGCTGTCTCTTCTCTACCCTCTCGCCTTCTGGGGCTCATTGCCCACAGGTGCAGAAGCTGCCACGTGTAGGACAGCCCCAGACTGTGCAGCTTTGTTGTTCAAAGTATCCGTCTCCTAGAGGGATGGCCGACCAAGGCTGAAGACCTCCCTCTGTTCTGCTATTTGCCCATAGCTGGGTGCTTGGTTCATGAACGCCAGGGCACGTCCACACGCTGGTGGGCCTGCACGTTGTATGTTTAGGGGCCAAACTTCCTCCAAGACCCCTGTAGTTGGGCCTGGAGCCGCAAGGCACCCTGTGGACATGCGTTGCCACATGCAGGCACCACTATATAGGGCTTGTAGTGGAGAGTCTATGTACTGGCGGGACAGACTTATGCACTCGGCTCTCTTTTTTGCAGTGTTGTTTACAACGGTGCCAGCCAGCGGTGAAGGCTGAAAGGCAGAGGTGACAAGCACATAGGTACTTCGCCAGCACACCAGGCGCTTCGCAGTACCTGCAACGCACAATTGGACAAATGTTGCGCATAAAACAGCTGATTAAAAGACAACAACAACAACAACAAAAACTGTCCAAAATAGAGAGAGAGAGACAGACAGACAGACAGACAGACAGCCAGACAGACAGACAGACAGATAGACTGACTGACTGTCTGACACGCACACGGATTCACAACACACACACACACACACACACACACACACACACACACACACACACACACACACACACACACACACAGAGAGAGAGAGAGAGAGAGAGAGAGAGAGAGAGAAAGAGAGAGAGAGAGAGAGAGAGAGAGAGGAGAGAGAGAGAGGTGAAGGGGGCTGGGAGGTTAAGGGAGGGATGGTGAAGGCAGCACTTTAAACAAAAATACGTAATATCAGCGAAAATAAAAATACATTCATAACAGAACATATGACACAAACATATTTCTCACACTTAGGTTAAGTCATACGAAAGAGAATATATGAATCAGAGAGAGAGAGAGAGAGAGTCCTTTTCCTTTGCCATTCTTTCAGCCATCTTTCTTTCTATGCACACGTTCCAGATGTTTGCTCTGTCTAGCCTATCGCTATCTCAACAGCCGTTGTTTCCATGCTTTCCTTTATCTGTGTGACCCTTGCGGTTCGCTTCACCAACGGGTCCAGCACTGATCCATCGCCAAGCATCTTATTCTTTGTTTCTTAATGATCGATGCCTTCCTCTTTATTGTCTTTGTTCACCTCACGTGTGCGTGCCATACACCAGCGACGGTTTCCCAATCAAGGGTATGAGTCTGGATCGATTTCTGATGCACTCCAACTCCCAGAGTCCCTGTTCTCAGATGCTGGGGACCGGGGAGGTGGAAGACAAGGCGTGCAGGACCACAGGAAGGAGAGGCCAGGGTGTACGTCGGACAGGGAATGGTCTGACATGAGGAATCCGCCGGCAAGACCCCACCCTTTCCCTGTCGAACAACACGAGCTGGAAACAGGGTAGGGGAGGTGGGATGAGTCCTTCAACGGCTCGAAGATTTATGATAGAACACATTAAGTCGTTTGAGGAGGAATCTAGGCTCCGCTACCAATTCAGCCGAACCAGACTCGTCTGCTGATGAGTGCTACTGTTTTGTTAAGAAGTCAAAGGTAGTATCCTCAGTGGTGAGTTGAGTCCAAGTTTTTAATGAAGAAGTCTTCATCGTGAGATGGAATTTGAAAATATAGTACGTATCTTTAATACGTCTCAAAATGTGGGCTGTGTGCATGTACTTGAGGGAGGAGGGGGGAGATATTGGGAGCGGAGAAGGCTGACAATGAGTCCCTGTGGGTTGACGATCCTGGCTGTAGGTGTATACAGAGAGCTGAATAAGCAGCATGCAGAAGATGAGACAGAAAAAAACCGTACTTGCTATTGCCCTGGAAAGCTCTTTCTGGTTGTTCTTTTTTTTTTCTGGTTATCAGATCATGTTTAAGGCAAAAGGGGAAGGGGGCGGAAAAAAGGAAGGAGGGGACAGTGGAGGGAAAAGTGGGCGTAGTGTGGTGGAAGGGGGACAGGGGACAGCAGAACGAAAGAAGTTGGGAAGGGTGGGGTGGAGGGAGGGGAGGAAACAGGGAAAAGGGACATGGTGAAAGGGAGCGGGGGATGGGAGGGGGGGATGGTGACAGAGGGAAGGAGGGAGCGGGAAGGGAAATATGAAACTGGGAGAGGGAGGGAGCAGGTAGGTGGGTGGGTGGTAGGATGGCTAGATCTCTCTCTCTCTCTCTCTCTCTCTCTCTCTCTCTCTCTCTCTCTCTCTCTCTCTCTCTCTCTCTCTCTCGCTCAGTAATCGTCTGGTATTATGTCAGTGTCTGGTCAACATTTTTTCACATCTCAACATTCCATTACAAATCTTTTCAGCTGACTAATTCCAGCCCACGTTCTTCTGGAGCCAAGCATGACTATAATGCCCAAATATGTTGCCAGTTGTTTGCTTTTACTGATGGGCATCCTAAGCTCCGATATCAGTTCTAATGCACAGTGACTGAAGAACTGATGACATGCGTTATCAGCCCTGTGTAACACCTTGAGTTATTTAAGGACAAGCAAAGGGGCATGCACCTTTTGAACTGTTTCTCATAATACGTTTAGAGGAAAGCATAAATATACTAAAAACTTCAATGGTTAATGCTACAGAATTACTGTGATCAACAACACACAGGTTGGGTTTTACTCTGAACATATTGCACATTTCCAAGAGAAAACAGCATATATACATATGTACCTGCATTCGTAGGGACGTACGTAGGAATGCACGAGTGTACATACTTACAGACATGCATGCAAACAAACATGCATACACACAAGCATACATACATACATACACAGACATAAAGACAGACAGACATGCATACATATGTACTTGTATTCGTAGGAACGCACGTATGTATACATACATACATACATTTATACACATACACGTACATACAAACAAATATCCATGTTTACGTACATAGATACGTGCATATATAATCATACATCCATACATACAGGCATTCATACATTAACAACTCCAGTCAATCCGTACACGCACACACACACACACACACACACACACACACACACACACACACACACACACACACACACACACACACGCACACACACACACACTTCAACATCACAAGTCGTACGCAACAGAAGGGTTTTTTTTTTTTTTTTTTAAACAACTTTATTGCACACCAGAATCGTTAGTGCATCACAAGAGGAACGTGGTGCTTAGACAATAGTAAATCAAGCAAAGGAACAAAATCAGTTCTTAGAATAATCCCTCCTTCTCGATTTATGTATCCAGTTAATACTGTGGTGCAAAAAAAAAAGTCTTGGTGAAGTTTTCATTTTGTAAAATCAGACATTTCTCCTAGATGTTTGCAAGATTAATCCCAATTTTTGACCGCTATAGTGCGTGATTTCAATGTAAAAAAAACACGTCTGTCTAAAACAGAAAAACAAACAACAAAAAAACATGCATTGTAAAACTGAAGAAGTTAATGAAGACCATGCTCCGGTATCAGTTTGTAAAACAAATATACACATCTTGCTAAAGGAGGGGCATGGGCTGGCAGGTGAAGGATGGAGATGATAGTGGAGGGGGGAAGGCAACGGAATGGGCGGGGGAAGGGGTCAACAAGGGAAACGTGAGTGAATCATGGTAATTGTTTTTAATTTGACTCAGTGCTTATTGAATTTCCTTTGATAATAGCATTAACACCCAAGAAGAAGATATTACAAATCGTTCATATGAAAAATACTAAACTAAGTGTGATCACACACACACACACACACACACACACACACACACACACACACACACACACACACACACACACACACACAAACTCATTCACTCACTCATTTGCATGTGCGCACAGAGGCACGTATCACGTTCGCACATACACAAATTCGTGAATGAACATTTTCTAGCCTCTTTTTTCTCTCATTGTTGTTAAGGTTTTGACATTTAAAGTCTGTATCACCTCTCCGAGTATCTCATTACCCAAAGTATCTCTGTGTTTGTATGCACGCTGTCACATAAAGTCTGTATATCAGATGGCGTGAAATATCAATCTGTGAAAGGATCATGCCAATGTAAATGAGACGGGCATTTTAAGCTGGATAATTCACCCAAAGATTTAGTACAGTGTTAACATTATTTTCCCCCTCATGGATTTGAGTCTGAGTTGGTAGACAAGACGTCTGTCTGAAGTGTGCCCTGACTGCTTTGCTGTTCTTTTGTGTGAGTTCGGGTATGTCTATCCAACGATCTCTTCTGTCTGAAGGATTTAGAGCAGTGTTTGCATTCATATGGCTTTTCGCCTGTGTGAATATGGTAATGTCGTTCCAAATCGGATTTTTGTCTGAAGGACTTAGGACAGAAGTTGCATGTATATGGTCTTTCTCCTGTGTGAATTCGAGTGTGAATGTCCAGTTCGACTCTCTGTCTGAAGAACTCAGGACAGTACTGACATCCATATGTCTTTTCTCCTGTATGAGTTCGAGTGTGAATGTTCAGTTCGTCACTCCGTCTGAAGACCTTAGGACAGTACTGACATTTATATGGCTTTTCTCCTGTGTGAGTTCGAATGTGACTGTTCAAATGCGATGTTTGTGTGAAGGATTTAGAACAATATTGACATTTATATGGCTTTTCTCCAGTGTGAATTCTAATATGCCTATTTAAATGACTTGCTTTTTCGAAGAATTTATGACAGTATGTGCACTCATGTCGCTTTTGTACTATACGAATCAATGTGTGATGGTCTGAACTTCTTTTCAATGTTTTTCCGCATGTCGTGGAGGCCGGCGCCTTTTGTTCTGCACAAACAGCTGAGTGCTGCATGAAGTGTTCTTCTTTGTCCATACCCTTGTCCTTTTCTGAGCTCTCTTTACACTGATGTGGATTGCTGTGCCCTGGACAGGTGTCATCCTCCTGTTGTGTTTCTGTGATTAACGTGTGGGTGTCACCAGACGTGTCAACATGATCAGAAGCATCATCATGGGTACTAGCTGCGCCATGGGTTACGGTGCTGTATCTTGTTGTCATGCCTTGTGCAGACTTGTCATCAGTGTCATTGCTGTATATAGACTGATCTCCAATGTATCCACTGGTTTTAGTTACATCATAGTCACGTTCTGTGGTACCGTGCTTAAACTCGGTCCCAGCTGGATTAAAGTCAAGTAAATCATCGTCTGAAATATTCGCTACTGGATTGTTTGAACATTGAGCCTCATCATGGGCGTATGGAGTGACACCACTTGGGTGTTCAGATGTGCTTTGTATGCTTCCAGCTCTGTCATGGTCGTCTTGTATTACATCATGGTTGCATCCTGGTGAACATACATGACTGTCATATTCAGATACACTGTGGCTGGATCCAGGTGCACCATGACTGTATCCAGTTACTTCCTGGCTGTCACTGGCTGTAATGTCGCTGCATTCAGTGGAACCAGGCGTGTCTGCTGATGTGTGCTCCTGTTCTGTTAAGAAGTCATTGGTGGGGTTCTCAGTGATGAGTTGGGTCACGTTTCTGGTGAGGACGCCTTCATCATCAGATGGAATCTGAAACAACAGTACCAAGCTTTCATACGTCTTAAAAAGTGGGCAGTGTGCGTGTGTGTTTCCGAGGAGATGGGGGGGGGGGGGGGGGGGGGCTTGAAGTGGAGGGTAGGGGTTGTGGTGGTGCCGTGCGTGTGTGTATGTGTGTATGTGGGGGGGGGGTGCATTTACATGCACAGACAATAGGTATGCCAGATTTGTCAGATTTGTGCATTTTTGATAGTAAGTAGAGAGTGGGTTGTGAAGTGTCTGACATTAGCAGGAGTTTGGCCAACTTTACTAAGTGATTTCGCTATATTTCTGGTTGACTGTAGTTGGGATGAATTTTTAGCATTCAGGGAAGGGTAATGGTGTGCGTTGCATGCAGAAATTCGGGTCAGACGATTGTCTGTGATCTTTGTGAATAATGAAAATAATGCAGCACTTGCTCAGTTTTGAAAGTGGCGCCAAGGCTCTCATCTTTTTAGTACCAAGCATGTTGCCACCCTTTGTTGCAGAGATTGATGCCATCAACAATGGATTTTGTGATGTGCCAAGGCAAGGGTTTGAAGGCGTTTTGCATATTGTGGTGTACATCAGCACTTTCATTACTTGATAAACATAAATGCCACATTACCATAGAAACAGAATGCATTGCCATCGTCTGGGTGTTTAAGATGCGCTCAAGTCACTCACAGAGACAAGCTTTCACTCCGCAAAGTGATCATGGACCTATTGCTGTCTCTTCAAGGCCATGGATTTACCATGGAACATGTCACTGACTATGACGTTCTTCCTGCAAGACATTGTTCCAAGAGCTGTGGTGGACTAGAACATTTGGTAATGTATCCTTTTAAAAGATCCTGTGGTAAGAAGCCTGTTTCTGGCGAGTGGAGTGGGGTGAGGGAGTAAGGTGGGGTGGGGAGTGGTTATAGGGGTTGTGGTCAGTTAAGAGAGAGGGCTCTGATGTGAAATGTTGGGCCAAGTATCTCTTCTGCTGTCTTTCTGTGAAGAGGCAACGTGCCACTGTGGTGAAGGATCGTTCATTGGATTTTCCAGCGGTCAGTTTTTTTCCTAAGGCCTGGGTCTCTGCAGGTAGGCACTCTGTGCATTTTTCAATTTTCCCTACCCCCCCCCCCCCCCCCCCCCCCCCCCCCCCCCCCCTTAGGAGTTCCCTGGAGGACCACTTTTGCACGGCCATTTGATCGTTTTACGAGGTCATACCAACATAGATTTTCTTTTCTTCATGGATAGTATCAGAACTTCATATCACCAGAAGTGATGCTTGATGATTAATGCCCTTGTTCATTGGTGGTATGTTCAATATCTAGTGTTAGGTATTTTACGATAATACCTCGTTTCCATGGCTTAGATTCTTCTTTATAGATCCACGGTAAGAGTCTATACCTGATCTGCAGACACGAAAATGTTCATACCAGAGCTTGTTGGAGCCTGTCTTGTGTTCCATGGAACTGTTATTGTCCTTCCATGCAGGTTTCGATGTGAACAATGCTGATGTTGTTCATATTGCCCTTCAGAGAACTTCTAGCTTACATTCATGATTGCTAACAATGGATCCTAACGTCAGTTACAAAGATGGTTTTAATGCATGAAATCAGTAGTCACTCTGCCACAGTGTTTCCAGCTCATTTTCTGTGTCTGTTGGGGATGGATGAAATCATCTGTTATTGATTCTGAAATGGGATACTTCCTGTCCTTTGGTTTAGGCCTCATTTTTCAGCCTTCGTCGACACCAGTGAAAGTGAGACTAAATAACTGTGCAGTTATCAAATGTAATAAATGATGTGATGTAGCGTATGACATTGAGGGGCGGGGATGGGGCTATAACAGTCCTGTGTCACACTACACAGTAAAATCAGAACAAGATAAAAAGCTTAAGGTGGACAAGGCACAACCGGAATCAGACAAGCCAGTGTCATTTCACGGTAAATAATTCATAATGAAACGAACACGTCACTGCTTAGAAGACAGTCTCTCTATTTTCTCCAGGGGAATTGGGGGAGGTAGAGACGGGGGAGGGGGTAGTACTGTTTCAGTTGTGAACATCGTTTTCTTTTTCAAGGCAAAAACAAAAAAAACAAACCGACCCTTGGAACATAGTAATGTCAGCGAGTGAGGAAAGAAGAGTGGAAGACGTGAGAAGGAAGGGCAGGGGGAGGCGGAAAGAGACAGGGGTAGGGTTAGGGAGTGCATGCCTGTGTAATGCTATTGTAAAGAACTCATATAAACAAGACATCACCGCTTGAGCGACAGCCCCCCCCCCCCCCCCCCCAATGGACTAGGAGGAGGGGTCACGGGGGTGGGCAGGGGTGTGG
>CM065742.1:43843585-43848585 GCA_033310375.1 Conus canariensis
TGACACCACTAGTGTGTTCAGACGTGCTTTGAATACTTCCAGTTCTGTCGTGGTCATATTGCACTAAATCACGGCTGCATCCAGGAGAATGTGCATGACTGTCGGTTCCAGATACACTGTGGCTGAATGCTGTTGCACCATGACTGTATCCAGTTGCTTTCTGGCTGTCACTGGCTGTAATGTCGCTGCATTCAGTGGAACCAGGCCTGCCTGCTGATGTGGGCTCCAGTTCTGTTAAGAAGTCAAAGGTGGGGTCCTCAGAGATCAGTTGTATCAAGTTTCTGGTGAGGAAGTCTTCAACACCAGATGGAATCTGAAACAACAGTACCAAGGTTTGATAGTCCTAAAGAGTCGTGTGCGTGTGTGAGTGTGTGTGTGTGTGTGTGTGGGGGGGGGGGGGGGGGGGGGACAGCTACAAGCACAGGCTATGGATATGCCGAGTGTATCGGGTTTATACATTTTGGGGAGTATGTTAATTCCAGTGGGTTGTGAAGTGTCTGACATTATGATCAGTTTGGCCGTCTTTGGTAAATTACTTTGTTTAATTTCTGATTGACCGTGGTTGAAATGTGTTTTTGGCATTGAGGGAAGGGTGATGTTGTGAGTGGCGTGTAGAAATTGGTGTCACATAAATGTATGTGTTCCTCGTGATGTCTGTCTGTCCCATTTGGCAACTATGCTGTTCTATCTGTTGGTTTAATGATAAGATCATATTGTTGTCTTAGTGACTCAAGAGCTTTTAGTTTTTCCCTCGAAGATAGATAGATAGAGATAGATAGATAGATAGATAGATAGATAGATAGATAGATATAGATCAGACAGACAGATTAATTATTATCATTATTACGTCTGCTATATTATTAAGATTATGCCTTACATTTATGTTTACTTAATGAATTTAATATTTCAGCAAATTATTTCCTTATCATACTTTTTTTTTCGTTTTTCTTCTCTACTCTTCGCTGGCTGCTTTGGGGTGCAGTTGGATTCTATTTTTTAGCCCTTAGTGGCGAGAATGCCAGAGAAGTGTAGACTGTGGAGTGTCTGATGCCAAGGGAGCACAGACACAATCAGCCGTGTCTCCCTGATGTGTCCGATCCAGCGGACAAAAGGCCTTGGAACAGGTGATATGAATGGTTCTGTCTTCCAGATGGGAAGCGATGGTCCCCACATGCTGCTAGTGAAGGAGTTTACATTTATGATGTATAGTTTCCTCGTTTTTTCCTTCCTCCTCCTATCCCCACCCCTTTTCTTTCGATATTTTCCGGGTGATTAAGGAAACTAAAAAAAAAAAAAAAAAAAAAAAAATCAGTCAATGATTCTAAAATGTTCTGTCAGTGATAAGATCTGTAAATAAAAAGAGTTTTGTGTATACAGAAATCACAGTTCAACAGTGGCATGACCATAATTGGGATGTTTTTCATAGTTTTGATAATACAATTAAGGAAGAAGAGGCCGGTGTGGTAGAACGAATAAAGTTGAACCATTATTGAATCAACCTATATCCAGTGAAGAAGTCGTTACTGGTATTGAACATTTAAAATTAGGAAAGAGTGCAGGACCGGACAGAATCTTAGCAGAAACGTTGAAGAATGCAAACACAACTGTAATCGATTTCATTGTTCATTTACTAGCCCAACTTTTTTGATAATGGTATCTTTCCATCGGAGTGGGCTAAGTCTATTATTATAATATCAATTTATAAAAAAAGGAGACGTGAACAATCCCGAAAACTACCGTGGAGTATCACTTACCAGGATTGTAAGTAAAATCAACACTTACATACTAAATGCAAGATCAATTAAATGGGCTGAAACTGAAGAAAAAATAGTGGAAGAACAAGCAGGTTTTAAAACCAGTTACAGCACCATAGACCATATGTTTACACTATATTTTTTTAATTCGAAAACATCTACACTGTTAGTCGAAGCTCTACATTGCATTTGTAGATTTCAAGAGGGCCTTTGACTTGGTAAATTGGAATGTTCTGTGGAATGTACTCCATAAAAGTGGTGTTAATAGTAAAGTGTGCATGGCTTTTAGATGGGTCTACAACCCAGTGCTTGCATGTGTGCGTGTGAAGAGTGAGGATTCAGATTATTTTGATTGTCTAAATGGGGTAAAATAAGGATGCTTGTTGAGTCCGCAATTGGTTTTTTTTTTTTTTTTTTTTTTTTTTTTTTTTTTTTACAAACGAACTGGCTGTGGAATTGTCCCGCAAAGGAAGACATGATGTCCAGATGATACCTGGAGCAGTTGAATTAGTTCGATTACTGTATGCTGACGATGATGTTCTTCTGTCCAGAACAGCTGTAGGTTTGCAAAACCAACTAAATATATTGAAAGAAGAAGCGGATCGCGTAGGTTTATCAGTTGACTGGGATAAGACGATTGTAGTGGACTTTAGAATGGGTGGCCACCTATCAGTGCATGAAAAATGGTCATGGAAATGCAGATGTTCAAGTAGTTACTTCATATCTTGGAATGGTATTTTCAACCAAATGAGCTTTCTGTTACGCATGGGAAGAATCTCTAAGAAAAGGGAAAAAAGTACTATTGAAATTCTGAAATCCCTGAGAAATCTGAACTGTACAGACTGTGGTATATTTTTAGAAAATGTTTGATGCACAGATAAAACCTCTTCTTACATATGCAGCTGAAATTTGGGGCTTACATGAAAATTCGCAGATGGAAAAAGTGCATACATGTGCTATGAAGCGTTATCTTCATGTACCTATTCTTTCGTCCAACACAGTTAATATGGAGAGATGGGCAGATACCCTTTGTACATAAGTACATTTGTGAAATGTGTTAAGTACTGGTTGAAGATCTTGAAGCTACCCCAGTCCCGTTTGAGCAGGCAAGCCTATGATATATGCGTTTAGAAATGGAAAAAGGTAAAGAAAACTGGATTCATAAAGTAAAGAAAGCCCTTTCGGAACAGGGTTTTGGAATAGTGTGGATGACCCAGGAAGTAGGAAATGAGCAACAGTTCACTGCGGAATTTAAAGACAGGCTTCTTTGTTCTTTTAAACAGAATTGGCACTCGGATATGGAAAGTAAAGAAAAATATCGCTGTTTTTTCTCATTTAAAAATGTGTTCCATTCTGAAAAGTTTCTCAATGTCATAACAGATAAATGGCACAGAATAGATTACGCAAGATTTTGGTTGAGAACTTTAGGTTTTAATGCGAACAAAAGATGGTTTGAATGTGAAACATCCACAGAATCTCCTTCTCCTGCATGTAGACATATTATTGATGATGAAGAACACCTTGTGTTCCACTGTACTGCTTATAATGAAGTGCAGACAAATTGTTCTGTTTCCTAGTAGATATAGCGGAAAGACAAAATGTCGCTGTCGTGTTATCATCAGATGATGAATTTGTTATTAAATCAGTTGCGAAATTCATCGCGGAAGCATCGAAATTAGACAGATGAAGGATAGTGAAATTTAAGATAATGCGTTATAAAAGATATATGAATGAATAATATCAAGTGATCGGTAAGATACAATGTCATCATTTGATTGAGTGGAGGGTCGATTTTTTAAAAACCTTACTGCATTACTCCTGTGCGTGAGGACATAAGGAAATGTTACGAATTTATTTGTTTTTGTTAACCTTTGAGTTGATACACACCAGGAATGAATATGTACTATTTGTTTGCAGGAAAGAAAGAGGGAAATGTTATTGTTCTGTTACCCCCTCCCCCCTTGTCAAAAGACCTCTATGACAATAAAAGATCAGTGTCAAAAAAAAGTGTCAGAGTGTCTCATTCTCTCTGTCCGTTCGTCCGTCCGTCCGTCCGTCTCTCTCTCTGTCTCTGTCTCTGTCTCTGTCTCTCTCTCTCTCTCTCTCTCTCTCTCTCTCTCTCTCACACACACACACACACACACACACATACACGCGCGAGCGCGCGCACGCACGCGCACACACATACACACGCACAGACACACCACACAAACACACACGCGCGCGCGCGCGCACGCACATACACACACACACACACACACACACAACACACACACACACACACACACACACACGCACGCACATACACACACACACACACACACACACACACATACACACACACACACACACACACACACACACACACACACACACACACCGCACGCGCGCGCGTCAAAGGACCAGTCTCACGACTCGACCATTACTGGCGCACGACAAAAAAAAAAAGAAAAAAAAGAAAAAAAGAAAGAATGATTAGAAAAAGAAACTATCCTTTCTGACCTTTTTTCTACCCTAGCAAGAGACGATTTTGATATGATTTTCATTGAAGCTTTAGAGGGTTTTCAAAGGCACGAGGCTGAATGACAGAGTGGAGGAGGTTGTCAAGGGGGTGAAACTCTCCGTAAATGGTTTTAAATGATAAAGGCTTTCGAGGATAAAATAGGCTGATGGGCAGATTAACACTGAAGGTGTTAGGGTCCTCCGTCAATGCAGACTTTCATACTGTATCAGAGATCGAATCTACCTTGTGATGATTGACAGGTAGCAAACATCGGCGAGGACTTGTTAATCCCCCATGTTCATACCCTTGGGTGCCAAATAGTCAAGGGAGGTAAGATATGCACTGGGACTAGAGCGTATCATGCAGTAATGTCCCTTTGGAGAGATCGACGTCGAATTCTTTTACAGGTAGAACAGTTCACATTCGATCTATGTTTATAGGTCAGCCGACGTCAATGGGCCATAACAGTGTGTGTGTGTGTGTGTGTGTGTGTGTGTGTGTGTGTGTGTGTGTGTGTGTGTGTGTGTGCGTGCGTGTGTTTTAATACACGCAGTTCTTTAAAACACGTTTTTCGTTAAAAAAAAGAGAGAGAGAGAGAGAGAGAGAGAGAGAGAGAGAGAGAGAGAGAGAGAGAGAGAGAGAGAAGAGAGAAAATAAAACAATGAAAAAAAGAAGAAAAACAAAAACAAACAAACAAAAAGAGACAGAAAAAAGTCAGCATTTTGTTTATTTTGTTTTGTTTA
>CM065742.1:43871085-43878585 GCA_033310375.1 Conus canariensis
TTGACACTGACTGCTTCCTGTGGATTGCCGGTGCCGGGGCTGCGGCGGGGCCGACCGGGCTGTGGCTGTGGACAGGGTGTCGGAATGAGCGGCGTGGGTGCACTGCCTCTGAGGTGGCGCAGAGGTTGGGACAGCAAAAAAAAAATCTCTTTTTATTTGCGGCTGATAACAATGAAGCTTATTTTAAATTCTGTCGTTGATAGCAATGAAACTTGTGTTTATGTCTGTAGTTGATAGAAACGAAAGTTATGTCGGAGTTTACAGTTGATAGATGCGAAACCTTTTTTTTTCTACAGTTTGTGGCTGACAGGAAATAAATGTGTGTTTATGTCTGTGGCTGATGGAAAGGAAACGTATGTTAAAGCATGCAGTTGATAGATGCAAAACTTATGTTTATGCCTGTAGTTTACAGAAACGAAATTGATGTGATGCAAAACGTATGTTTATGCCTGCAGTTTACAGAAACGAAATTGATGTGATGCACAACGTATGTTTATGCCTGTAGTTTACAGAAACGAAATTGATGTGTTGCAAAACGTATGTTTATGCCTGCAGTTTACAGAAACGAAATGTATGTTTATGTCTGTAGTTGATGGAAACGGAACTAATGTGAAAGTCTGCAGTTAAAAGAAAACAATCATGTGTTCATGTCTGTAGTGATAGAAAAGAAACGTATTTTACATCTGTTGTTGATGAAAACGAACGACTTGCTAATTTCTGCAGATGACAGGGAAAAAAAAAACACCACATCTTATGTTGAAGTCTGTAGTTGATAGAAACTAAAGGTATGTTTATGTCTACAGTTGATAGAAACGAATCTTGTGTTTATGTCTGTAGCAGACAGTTGCCAGAAACAAAACGTACGTTTATGTCTGTAGTTGACAAATACAAAACTGATGTTTACGTCTGTAGGTTTATGGAAATGAAATTTATGTTGAAGTCTACAATTGATAGGAAGGAAAATCTGATTGAAACGACACTTCATTTTTCATGTCTGTTGAAAGATACAAAACTTATGTGTATCTTTGTCGTTGATAGAAACAAAACTTATCTTTATGTCTGTAGTTGATAGAAACGAAGTTTGTGTCAAAGTTTGTCGCTGACATAAATGAAACTTACGTTTCTGTTTGTAGCCGATAAAAAGGAAACGAACGTTAAAGTATGTAGGTGGTAGGTAGAAAACTTATGTTTATCCCTGTAGATAAAAGAAACGAAATGTATGTTTATGCTTGAAGTTGAGAGAAGTGACACTTATGTTTATGTCTGTAATTGATAGAATGGAAACTTGCATGATGTCTGTAGTTGACGGAAGTAAAACGTTTTGAAAATCTGTACTTGGTAGAGCCGAAACTTATGTCAAAGTCTGCAGTTGATAAATCCGTACTTGATAGAAACGAAACCGTATGTTAAAGTCTGTAATTGATAGAAAGATAAAACTTATGTCTATACCTGTAGTTGATGGAAACGTGCATATGTGTGTGTGTGTGTGTGTGTGTGTGTGTGTGTGTGTGTGTGTGTGTGTGTGTGTGTGTTGTTGTTGTTGTTGTTGTTGTTGTTGTTGTTGTTGTTTGTTGCTGTTTTTGTTCTCGTTGTTGTCTTCAATTTAATGTCTTTCCACATTAAGTGATATTAGACGAAGAGAAAGGGTGTGGAGAGGGGGAGCATAAGGAGGGAATGGTTCAGTGCGTTATCTTGCAATTATATATATATATGTATGTATGTATGTATGTATATATATATATATATATATATATATATATATATATATATATAAAGGCGTCTTTACAATCTTTACAATACAATGGAAAAATAAGGTATAGGAACACCAACTTCAAATAACTATTTTGAATCATAACACAAACTATAACAAATGTCCCATAGGACTGCGTAGTAAACCGTTCGCAAAATCAAACAACAAATTAAACTTCTCAAGGATACTTTCAAGAGAACATTCAGAAACAGCCGGTAAAATAGGTCTCAATCTCTGGCATTCCAGGAGAATGTGTTGGTTTGAAATTTGTTCACCGCACACATATTTAACATTCTTGTTGAATTTTGTTTTGAAGGCATTAAGCTTTATCCGAAAAGACAGCGAAGTCATGTGTCTAAATTTGAATGTGTGTGTGTGTGTGTGTGTGTGTGTGTGTGTGTGTGTGTGTGTGTGTGTGTGTGTGTGTGTGAGAGAGAGAGAGAGAGAGAGAGAGAGAGAGAGAGAGAGAGAGAGTGTGTGTGTGTGTGTGTGTGTGTGTGTGTGTGTGTGTGCGTGCGTGTGCGCGCGCGTGCGCGAGCGCGAGTGATCGTTTATGTGTTTGTGTGTGCATGTATTTGTGTATGAATGTGTGAGAGGTATCATAGTACGATACAGCCATATGGAATTTCAGACTCACCCTCTCTTGTACTTAGACCCGAAGACATTGACGATCCGTACTCTGTGTGTGTGCATGCGTGCGTGCGTGCGTGCGTGTGTGCATGCGTGTGTGTGTGTGTGTGTGTGTGTGTGTGTGTGTGTGTGTGTGTGTGTGTGTGTGTGTGTGTGTGTGTGTTTCCCCATTGATATCGACTAGCCCTCGTTGTGTTCGCGCCAATCTTTGTGTAGCCTACATGAATCTTTGTGTCGCGACGATCTGCAGACTCATTGTCTTGACTGGGCGATTTGTTCTCTCGTGAGAGCCTCAGGGAAGATAATTCGATCATTGCGAAACGCTTTTCGCTGGTGTACGACTGGGACAGGTCATTGGACCTTCCACTGAGCTTAGAACGGTGTTCAATAGGCTGTGAAATAGATTTTTTCCCTAGTCCCTTCGTCCAAAATTTCATTTATTTATTTCCAGGGTGCTGTGAACTTGAACAATATATCCCGCTCCGAGCGAAATGTTTAGTACTAGCGTACTGTGAAGAACTTGGAGTACTAGAGTACTGTGAAGAACTTGGAGTACTAGAGTGCTGTGATGAGCTTGGAGTACTAGAGTACTGTTGAGAACTTGGATCATACGGCCGTTCGGAATGTAATGTTTCTTTTACGAAGTGAGAGCGTATAAATTTGGATCAAACCATCCTCATATAAAGTTCCAACCAACGGGAGGTTTTTGTTTGTTTGTTTGTTTGATTTTTGTTTGTTTGTTTGTTTGTTTGTTTGTTTGCTTTGTCGTTGTTGTTGTGGTGGTGATGGTTTCTACCCTTCGCGCAAACCGGAACAGTTCCCAGGACAAGAGGAGCTATCCTTCCTCTCTCTCTCTCTCTCTCTCTCTCTCTCTCTCTCTCTCTCTCTCTCTCTCTCTCTCTCTCTCTCTCTCTCTCTCTCCACCGCGAAACTGGGATCGGCGTAATACTCAACAGTCGGGATTGCAAGGCTGAAAGAGCCAACAACAAACAACTTCAACGACAAGGATTGTCCTCCTTTGGGAGCCACCCGATTAGAGTTGGGTTGACTACTTATGTCTGTGATCTGTGACCTTTCCTTTGCCACCAATGTATGCGATCCTTATCTGCACAGATGAACCATACATGAACACTTTGGACCACTCTTTCGCCCTCTCTACTACACGTTTGCTCGCAGACGCTAAGCATCACGCGTGCTGAAGATATAGAAAAAAGAGAAAATCTATATAAAGATAATATAAATAAGATTTAGCACAGATGATATAAAGAAGATAATAAAGACGATATAAATAAGAATTAGCATAAATGATATAAAGAAGATAATAAAGATGATATAAAGAAGATAATATAGATGATATACAGAAGATAATACAGATGAGTACCTTCACCTTTCGCGTTTCGGAGTGCCCTTGCGCACATTGAAGGCACTCATCGCTTCCTGTCATTCTGATTGGCTGTATTGAAGGCACTCATCACTTCCTGTCATACTGATTGGCTGTATTGATGGCACTCATCACTTCCTGTCATTCTGATTGGCTGTATTGAAGGCACTCATCGCTTCCTGCCATTCTGATTGGCTGTATTGAAGGCACTCGTTGCTTCCTGTCATTCTGACTGGCTGTATTGAAGGCACTCATCGCTTCCTGTCATTCTGACTGGCTGTATTGAAGGCACTCATTGCTTCCTGACATTCTGATTGGGGCTGTGTAAAAACACTGAAGGCACTCATTGCTTCCTGTCATTCTGACTGGCTGTATTGAAGGCACTCATTGCTTCCTGACATTCTGATTGGGGCTGTGTAAAAACATTGAAGGCACTCATCGCTTCCTGTCATTCTGACTGGCTGTGTGAAAACCTCCTGTTCTCGGGCTGACTGTCTGTTCATTACACTTCAAGGCAGACAGTGACTTCATTACACTTCAAGACAGACAGTGTCTTCTTTACACTTCAAGGCAGACAGTGTCTTCATTACACTTCAAGGCAGACAGTGTCTAACTGTCTGTTCATTACACTTCAAGGCAGACAGTGTCTTCATTACACTTCAAGGCAGACAGTGTCTTCATTACACTTCAAGGCAGACAGTGTCTAACTGTCTGTTCATTACACTTCAAGGCAGACAGTGTCTTCATTACACTTCAAGGCAGACAGTGTCTTCATTACACTTCAAGGCAGACAGTGTCTAACTGTCTGTTCATTACACTTCAAGGCAGACAGTGTCTAACTGTCTGTTCATTACACTTCAAGGCAGACAGTGTCTGTCTGTTCATTACACTTCAAGGCAGACAGTGTCTTCATTACACTTCAAGGCAGACAGTGTCTTCATTACACTTCAAGGCAGACAGTGTCTAACTGTTCATTACACTTCAAGGCAGACAGTGTCTAACTGTCTGTTCATTACACTTCAAGGCAGACAGTGTCTAACTGTTCATTACACTTTAAGGCAGACAATGTCTAACTGTCTGTTCATTACACTTCAAGGCAGACAGTGTCTAACTGCCTGTTCATTACACTTCAAGGCAGACAGTGTCTAACTGTCTGTTCATTACACTTCAAGGCAGACAATGTCTAACTGTCTGTTCATTACACTTCAAGGCAGATAGCGTCTTCATTACACTTCAAGGCAGACAGTGTCTTCATTACACTTCAAGGCAGACAGTGTCTTCATTACACTTCAAGGCAGACAATGTCTAACTGTCTGTTCATTACACTTCAAGGCAGACAATGTCTAACTGTCTGTTCATTACACTTCAAGGCAGATAGCGTCTTCATTACACTTCAAGGCAGACAGTGTCTTCTTTACACTTCAAGGCAGACAGTGTCTGTCTGTTCATTACACTTCAAGGCAGACAGTGTCTTCTTTACACTTCAAGGCAGACAGTGTCTGTCTGTTCATTACACTTCAAGGCAGACAGTGTCTTCATTACACTTCAAGGCAGACAGTGTCTTCATTACACTTCAAGGCAGACAGTGTCTTCATTACACTTCAAGGCGGACAGTGTCTTCATTACACTTCAAGGCAGACAGTGTCTAACTGTTCATTACACATCAAGGCAGACAGTGTCTAACTGTCTGTTCATTACACTTCAAGGCAGACAGTGTCTTCATTACACTTCAAGGCAGACAGTGTCTTCATTACACTTCAAGGCGGATAGTGTCTTCATTACACTTCAAGGCAGACAGTGTCTTCATTACACTTCAAGGCGGACAGTGTCTAACTGTCTGTTCATTACACTTCAAGGCAGACAGTGTCTTCATTACACTTCAAGGCAGACAGTGTCTTCATTACACATCAAGGCAGACAGTGTCTAACTGTCTGTTCATTACACTTCAAGGCAGACAGTGTCTTCATTACACTTCAAGGCAGACAGTGTCTTCATTACACTTCAAGGCAGACAGTGTCTAACTGTCTGTTCATTACACTTCAAGGCAGACAGTGTCTTCATTACACTTCAAGGCAGACAGTGTCTTCTTTACACTTCAAGGCAGACAGTGTCTTCATTACACTTCAAGGCAGACAGTGTCTTCATTACACTTCAAGGCAGACAGTGTCTAACTGTTCATTACACTTCAAGGCAGACAGTGTCTAACTGTCTGTTCATTACACGTCAAGGCAGATAGTGTGTAACTGTCAAACTGAAAGCATGCTTACAGAGCTCAACCTGCAGGCAAATGATGAGTGCAGGCGATAGATCGACTGCACACAACAGCTGTCAAGAATCGTTAGTTGCCAAGTGAGGCGACTGCAGGCAGAAACCTAAACAAACCTTAACATGTGTTTGTGTTTGTAATAACTCCGCCAAACAACATGGACCAACGAATCACAAGACAAAACACGACGCGTTTCGACCTCCCACTTCTTCAGGCAGGATAAACATCCCTCATCTAGCGGCCGAATTTGACAAAGATAAGTGACTGCTCGTTCTTCGTTTTCGTTGTCCTGAGTGTTGTTTATCTTGCCTGAAGAAGACACACGAGATCGAAACGCGTCGTGTTTTGTGTCTTATGATTCGTTTGTCCACGTTGTTTAGCGGAGTTATTATTTTACACACTTTTTTTTAAGAGTAACCATCAAGAAGCCGGTCATCCTGAGAGGGATTTGGATGAAATGAACAATCCATTCGCCCGGAAGTAGGCAGTGACTTTGGCGAGTGAATGGAACTCCGACGAAGACGAACACTGGGAAAGCAAGACAAGATACCTACCACCCCCTCCTCCCTCCCCCTTCACTCTGCCTCTTCACATGGGGGGTGCTGAACTTAGTTTAACAGGTTCTTTGTGGGCAACAGGAATTATCACCAATAGTTAGTGTGACAAATCTTTAATCACAGTCACAGACAAAACATATACAATAGAAGGAGAGGTGCAACAGGTTGAAAGGTTGTAGTGAGCTCAACACACTGACGGTACAACAACGATTGAATACACGACAGCCAGAGAAAGCAGACGAATTATTACAGTGATTGAAATGAAATGATTCTGATTTTGACACGAACGTAGTTATCCACTCTGAATGGTAACGGTTACTATGATGATGGCAAAACAGTTATTTTCACTGGACACTGAGTCATAACAAAGAAAACGACAAACAACATAATTATAAGTAAAGTAACTCTTGCTCCCACGAGAAAACATAACTCCAAAGGAATGCTGCTTACGACACCGAATCGCCTAGCAGACATGACAGCACAGAGCACACAGAACAAACAAGGAAACACCCCCCCAAAGGATGTTCCAAGCTTGCCCATATACCCTATACCGAATACATCTACACAGCAAACAAGAACTAGAGAAATGAACAAATACAAATTAACTTTCAAGACTGGCACAGCCTTTTAAAACTTGAATGTAGTCAGACAAGTACAAGTTCGAACAGAAACAAAACAAATACAAATAACCTCGATTGAATTGAAAACGACGTTGTAATCCCCAGTCAGGATGCGACTCGGCAAGCTACCCTTTGCTCAAAGAGGAGCCAGTTCAAATCCACCCTGATTCCACTATTACTCTACTGGAACAGAGGGACACAGAACCACGGAGAAAAACAGGATGAAAGCACAGCCATTCTGTTACATCTGCTCCAGACCAACTGACCAGACACCTCAGGCTGATTACACCTCCGCC
>CM065742.1:43883585-43896085 GCA_033310375.1 Conus canariensis
AGAAGAAAATCATCACAAGGTTGTGTAAAGATACGGGGGAAGTAATTACAGATCAACGACAGATTCTAGAAGAACAGGTAACATTCTATAAAAACTTGTATACTCAGCCTGTAGAAGTAAACAATGTTCGTGAATCAGTTGACGCGTTCTTAGAAAATGAAAACATTCCTTGTTTAGAAGAAAATGATGTTGCTAGTTGTGAAGGCATGGCCACTACTGAGGAAACAACAAACGCTTTAAAAAAGATGAAAAATGGATCAGCGCCAAGGAGCGATGGAATAACTATTGAGTTTTTCAATTTTTTTTTTTTTTGAATAAAATAAAAGTAGTCTTAACAAACGCGTTTGTGGAATCGTTTGGTAAAGGAGAATTAGCATATACTCAAAAGCAAGGCATAATAACATTGTTACATAAAGGGAAAGAACTTGAAGGAGACAAGTTAACTAATTGGAGACCAATAACTCTGACAAACACTGATTATAAGATTCTGGCCAAAGTATTGGCAGAAAGACTTGGGAAAGTTATCCACAAATTAATTAATAACGACCAAGTAGGCTATATCAAAGGCAGAAACATTGCAACAATTATCCGATCAATAGATGATGCAATCAATTATCTTAACCAAACAGGTAAAACGGGTTACTTGCTGGCAGTTGATTTTTCAAAAGCCTTTGACTTGGTGTCCAAAGATTTTCTGTTGCATGCCTTTGAAGTTTTTGGTTTCGGAACTGAATTTAGAAAATGGGTTACCATACTGACAAAGGACACCGTTAGTTCAATAATTCATGGAGGATGGCTATCTGAACCTTTCAAACTTTCTTGTGGAATTAGACAAGGATGTCCCTTTTCTCCGCTAGCCTTTGTTCTGGCAGTGGAATTGTTAGCAATTAAAGTCAGAAATAGCTCCATATCTGGCATTGACGTCTCAACTACTGTTCCAGATAATAATATTCCTTTAAAAATCAAACAAATGGCTGATGATACAACCCTATTTCTCAGAGATAAAGGAGATATGGATAAATCTTTAGAAATCTTAAGAACATTTCAAAGTTTTTCTGGTTTAAAATTAAACATACAGAAAACGAAAGCCTTACCTATGGGAAGACAAATAAGAGAACCAGAGCTTCCTTTCAACACAGTAGATAAAATAAAGATATTAGGCATTTATTTCCAACGTCATAGGATGGCTAGGAACATTGAAGATAATCAGAGTAATAGGATGTTTCAAATGAATAAACTGATCAGAGAATGGAATAAACGGGATATTAGTATCCAAGGTAAGATTGTTGTAATAATACCATTTTTACTTAGTCAGTTTCTTTATGTTATGCAATCCATAGGACTTCCGGATTGTGTGCTAAACGACATTAACTCAACCCTTTACAAATTCCTATGGAAGAAAAGATTTAACAATAGAAAAGCATTCGAAAAAGTTAAACGGAAAACAATGGAAGCAAGTTTGGAGGAAGGAGGACTTAATATGATTAATATGAGTAATTTTCAAAACTGTTTGTACTTACAATGGGCGGGGAAACTCTTTAAAGCCACCGAACAAGAAAACTGGTCATTAATACCCAGATGGCATTTACAACACCTCGCAAAGAATGATGTTTTTTGTATAAATTGCAGAGCCAAAGACCTGAAGGATTGTAGTTTAATCAGTAATGAATTCTGGAAAGAAGTATTAGCAGTCTATCTAACCCACAAAATATTGATAAGACTCGATGATATCGACAAAAGTAATTTGCACAGTCAATACCTTTTCCACAATAATCTAATTCGGTATAAAAATCAGGTATTATATTTCAAAACTGGGCAACTAATGGCATTGTGCAAATTAAGGATATAACTCATGAAAGAGAAAATAGACTACTGACTCTAGAAGAAATACAGGAAATGGTTGGGCAGAACAGAGCCCTTACATTGTTTCAGTACAATGCTTTGATTAACTCCATACCTGCGCAATGGATCCAGTGGATCCAGTCAGGAGGAAAGTCAAAGTCAAAGAGGATCTGGGACGCTCCCCTGTTTTGCCAGTCTGTTAAATACAAAGCCTAAACAAATAAGGAAACTAATTATACCACATAACGAAAGTCAAACACCTACTGCGAGTGCCTTCTGGAACAGAAAATTTGGAATTGACTTAGACAAATCCACATGGTGTCGAGCTACAGACGTTACAAAAGAGGTAAGACTTAGAGTACTCCACTGGAAAATACTACACAATATATATCCTACTAATATCATGCTTAGTAAAATGAAAGTAAAAGACTCAAACAAATGCTCTTACTGTCCTGACACAACTGATTTCATTGAACACTTCTTCTGCGAGTGTCCAATCGTTTCTAACTTTTGGAGATTTATTGAGCAAAAAATGTATTTAGAAACACATGCACATATTAAACTATCCAACACAGATATATTATTTGGTATTAATAAATCCATTGCTTCGAAGGCAAATTATAAGTGTATCAATTTCATCATATTACTGAGTAAAATGTGTATCACTATTTGCAAAAAGACGAACTCGGGTATCCCTCTGAATGGGTTTAAAAGGAAAACTTCCCCAAGTAAGTGAGAAAGTGTAAATATTGAAAGAACTGTGAGTTGTCTATGTACACTCAGAATGTTTTTTTAAGAAGGAGGGGAGAGAGAGAGGAGGGGAAGTTGTATTATCCGTGCGTTAGGTGTTAGAGGGAGGGAGGGGGGTGGGGTGGGGGTTGCAGGGAGAGTTGGGGGGGGAGGGAGAGGGGGGAGAGCCCGGAGAGCTGTGTGGGTGTGTTGATGTGTGTGTGGGGGGGGAGGGGGGGGGAGGGAGAGGTCGTATGCCTGTTGTCTCGCTTCTTGGCGTTCCTCATGTCTTCCATGTGGACCTTTTCTTTTCGCTATAAGGTGGGCTTCATCGGGGGAACAGCTAATTGGTGAGACGACATGTAACAAGCCTCTAAATTCATTCAAAAGACGCCGTCTCTGTCCGTATGTTTGTCTGTCTGCTTGACGGCCTGTCTGACTTTCTACCTGTCTGTATTTTCTCTCTCTCTCTCTCTCTCTCTCTCTCTCTCTCTCTCTCTCTCGCTCGCTCGCTATTCTCTCTCTCCTCTCCTCCCTCTCTCTCCATCTTTCTCCCTCCCTCTTCCCCCCTCTCTTTCTCCGTGTCTCTTGCTCTCTCTCCTTATGTGTGTGTGTGTGTGTGTGTGTGTGGAGTGGGTTTTTTTTAGGGAGGGGGGGGGTGGGTGAGTGGGGATGGGTAGGGGTGGATGGGGGAAGGGATGGGTGGGTGGGCGGTGGTGGTGGTGACGGTAGTGTGACGTGAGGAGCGCTCACGTGCATGGGTAGAGGGATGGAAAAGGAGACGGGCAACTGGGACAAGGATTTCCTTTCAGGTGTGTACATACGAAAGTGATTGCTTACACATAAGATAATTATACTTAGGTACCGTGCCTTAATGTGTAACTATCATTGTTGGCATATTTGAGAGAGAGGGAGGGGGGGGGGGGAGGGGGGGTGAGAGAGACAGACAGAGAGAGAGAGAGAGAGAGAGTGTGTGTGTGTGTGTGTGTGTGTGTGTGTGTGTGTGTGTGTGTGTGTGTGTGTGTCTGTGTAACACAAAATGAAAAACTGAAAAAAATTGAGTCTTTTTTTCATCTATGTTGATTTCTTTGTATAAACAACACACCATCAGAGTGAATGTGCCAGCTCACCACACATTAGAACATCAACAAATCCAGACACTTTGTATCGAACGCCAAAACACTAAAATCAGCACACAAAAAAAAGGCCATTTATGAGAGAACATACAGACTATGCATGGTGTGAAAGAGACTGGTTGGAGAAAAAAAAAAAGGGGGGGGTGGGGGGGCTGGGAGTCCCCTCCCTTCCCCACCCCCACCCCCAACCCCCCTACCATTCAGGATACAGAGCCCCCCCCAAAAAAAAAATAAATAAATAAAATAAAATAAAATAAAAAAATTAAATTTTAAAAAAATAAAATAAAGAATAAAAATAAAATAAATAAATAAACTATTTCTGACGACAAGGAGGGGGTGAGTGGAGAAGTTTGTTCCAGAGCCCCCACCACCCCCACCTCCCACCCCGCATCCCCTCCCCCTTCCCCTCCATCCAGCCCTGTTCCTCACTCTCACCCGCTGTCCCATACCTCTCTCTACTTCGTGCAGGTGGAGGATCTGCGATCAGAGAACGTGGAACTTCACCAGGAGCTGAAGGACCTGCGCCGGGAGATGGAGGAGATGTACGACACCTTCCGGGAGAACGAGATGGACGAGTTCAGGGAACTTCAACGAGAGCTGGACCTCACCACCAAGAACTGCCGCGTGCTGCAGTTCAAACTCCGCAAGGCTGAGAGGAGAGCTGACCAGGTGAGTTGCTTGGTCAGTGGGTTGGTCCACTAGGGGCGGAGAGGGGAGCTGACCAGCTGAGCTGCTTGGTCAGTGAGTTGGTCCACTAGGGGCAGAGAGGAGAGCTGACCAGGTGAGTTGCTTGGTCAGTGAGTTGGTCCACTAGGAGCGGAGCGGAGAGATGACCAGGTGAGTTGCTTGGTCAGTGATTTGGTCCACTAAGGCGGAAAGGAGGGCCGACCAGGTGAGTTGCTTGGTCAGTGGATTGTTTCACTAGGGGCGGAGAGGGGGGCTGACCAGGTGAGTAGCTTGGTCTGAGTTGCTTGGTCAGTTACAGCACCTCCACAAAGATTTTGAGACCACACTGCTCATGATTTAAAGCTGATGGATAAGTGAATTCATGACGAAGATGAGAGAGTTTAAGCAGAGGGTCGCGTGGCTACGACCTAGCAGATGTCTGACCTGTGCGTTAGCCCAACGCGCTGGTCAGACCTCGAGTACCTAACTTACATTGGTTGTGCCAGTTGATTGATTGAGGATAAGAAGAAGGCTGATAGATGGGTTGGTCAGTGAGAGACTGAGAGCAGAAGAGGGCCAGTCAGGTCAGTTGACTGGTCAGTGTAATGCTGAGAGGAAGGAAGGAACGAAGGAACGAACGAACGAAAAAAAACTTTTTTTTTAATGAGGGAAAAGATTAAGCACAATACAGGCTTTTTCTTTTTTTTTTTTTTTTAAAAAAATCTTGCCTCAATTAAATGAAATGAAAAAGGGATGATCAGTTATACGACTCAAAGTGAATGAAAGATGTAAATATTGAAAGAGTAGAGTATACATAAATAATTGCTAATTCCACCCAAAATAAGACGAGTAACTTCACACACACACACACACACACACACACACACACACACACACACACACACACACAAAACCTTCGCAAATACATTTTTCAAAAAAAAAAAAAAGAAAAGATGAGAAATGAAGGACGTCAGTGAAAGGTGGAAAGGTGAAGAGTATGTCTTCAGAAGAGACAGAGAAGTGATAAGCAAGAAACGCAAAATAACATTCACATACATGTGAAAATTATTACGCTTGAGTCCATACACATAAGTTTTGAAAATGTATTAAAAAAAAGACAGAAGTCATATAATGTTATTAATCATCAATGTTTAGAAAGTTTAGCATCAGATATGAGAAGTATTATCTGTTGAAAACGTTTAGACTAAAATGTACATCAAAGAAAGACAACAGGTCATTCCACAAACACCAGATAGCCTGAGAGGTAGGCAGATCAGGTGAGTTGGTTGCCAGTGGGTTGGCTTATTAGGCTTGACCATGGCTAGTCAGCAGGTGGCTTGGTCAGTCGATTCACTGAGGATGAGAAGAAGACTTATCAAATGGGTTGCTCTGTAGGTTCATTGAGACTGAGATAAGAAGTGATCACGTGGGGTTGGTTTGTAGGGTCACTGAGACAGAGATCAGTTCTGATCAGATGGGTTGATCTTTGCACCTATTGAGGCCAGGAAAAGAAATGGCTGATCCAGTGGCCGGCTGGTCAGCATGTACATCGGGCTGAGAAAAGAGCTGATCAGATGGGTTGGGTGGGTTAGTGGGTCTGCTAGCACGGAAGGACAGGCCAGTGAAGAAAGGCTGGTCAATGGGCCCCTACAGGCCGACATAAAGGCTGGTTAATGGGCCCCTACAGGCCGACATCAAGAAAGGCTGGTCAATGGGCCCCTACAGGCCGACATAAAGGCTGGTCAATGGGCCCCTACGGACCGGTATAAAGGCTGGTCAATGGGCCCCTACAGGCCGACATCAAGAAAGGCTGGTCAATGGGCCCCTACAGGCCGACATCAAGAAAGGCTGGTCAATGGGCCCCTACAGGCCGACATCAAGAAAGGCTGGTCAATGGGCCCCTACAGGCCGACATCAAGGCTGGTTAATGGGCCCCTACAGGCCGACATAAAGGCTGGTCAATGGGCCCCTACAGGCCGACATCAAGAAAGGCTGGTCAATGGGCCCCTACAGACCGGCATAAAGGCTGGTCAATGGGCCCCTACAGGCCGACATCAAGAAAGGCTGGTCAATGGGCCCCTACAGGCCGACATCAAGAAAGGCTGGTCAATGGGCCCCTACAGACCGACATAAAGAAAGGCTGGTCAATGGACCCCTACAGACCGACATCAAGAAAGGCTGGTCAATGGACCCCTACAGACGGGCATAAAGGCTGGTCAATGGGCCCCTACAGGCCGACATAAAGGCTGGTCAATGGGCCCCTACAGGCCGACATAAAGGCTGGTCAATGGGCCCCAACAGGCCGACATCAAGAAAGGCTGGTCAATGGGCCCCTACAGGCCAACATCAAGAAAGACTGGTCAATGGGCCCCTACAGGCCGATATAAAGAAAGGCTGGTCAATGGGCCCCTACAGACCGGCATAAAGGCTGGTCAATGGGCACCTACAGACCGGCATAAAGGCTGGTCAATGGGCCCCTACAGGCCGACATAAAGGCTGGTCAATGGGCCCCTACAGGCCGACATAAAGGCTGGTCAATGGGCCCCTACAGGCCGGCATAAAGGCTGGTCAATGGGCCCCTACAGGCCGGCATAAAGGCTGGTCAATGGGCCCCTACAGACCGGCATAAAGGCTGGTCAATGGGCCCCTACAGACCGACATAAAGAAAGGCTGGTCAATGGGCCCCTACAGACCGGCATAAAGAAAGGCTGGTCAATGGGCCCCTACAGACCGACATAAAGGCTGGTCAATGGGCCCCTACAGACCGGCATAAAGGCTGGTCAATGGGCCCCTACAGACCGACATAAAGGCTGGTCAATGGGCCCCTACAGACCGACATAAAGGCTGGTCAATGGGCCCCTACAGACCGCCATAAAGGCTGGTCAATGGGCCCCTACAGGCCGACATAAAGGCTGGTCAATGGGCCCCTACAGACCGACATAAAGGCTGGTCAATGGGCCCCTACGGACCGGCATAAAGGCTGGTCAATGGGCCCCTACAGGCCGACATAAAGAAAGGCTGGTCAATGGGCCCCTACAGGCCGACATAAAGGCTGGTCAATGGGCCCCTACAGACCGACATCTAGAAAGGCTGGTCAATGGGCCCCTACAGGCCGACATAAAGGCGGGTCAATGGGTCCCTACAGGGCGACATAAAGGCTGGTCAATGGGCCCCTACAGGCCGACATAAAGGCTGGTCAATGGGCCCCTAAAGGCCGACATAAAGGCTGGTCAATGGCCCCCTACAGACCGGCATAAAGGCTGGTCAATGGGCCCCTACAGGCCGACATCAAGAAAGGCTGGACAATGGGCCCCTACAGGCCGACATAAAGGCTGGTCAATGGGCCCCTAAAGGCCGACATAAAGGCTGGTCAATGGCCCCCTAGAGACCGGCATAAAGGCTGGTCAATGGGCCCCTACAGGCCGACATCAAGAAAGGCTGGTCAATGGGCCCCTACAGACCGGCATAAAGGCTGGTCAATGGGCCCCTACAGACCGACATAAAGGCTGGTCAATGGGCCCCTACAGGCCGACATGAAGGCTGGTCAATGGGCCCCCTAGAGACCGGCATAAAGGCTGGTCAATGGGCCCCTACAGACCGGCATAAAGGCTGGTCAATGGGCCCCTATAGACCGACATCAAGAAAGGCTGGTCAGTGGGCCCCTGCAGGCCGACATCAAGAATGGCTGGTCACCAGCCGCCGTGGCGAAGTGGTTAGCGTCGCGGACTCCCGGCTGGGAGGTCGTGGGTTCGAATCCCATCAGTCATGTGGGTTTTTCTGCCCCGACCGGCTCCTACCCAGAGTTGAGTTTGCTGCGGACTCAGTTGGGAAGACTGGGACCACACAGTCGAGTTTCATCCACTTAATGGATGCGTTTCTGAGAGTGTTGCTCAAATTTCCTGACCAACACTGCAGGTGCCTGTATGTCTCGGGCCTGGTTGACGCCGGGATATATTATGAAAGGAAGCGTAGAGTACAGCCCTGTCATGTAGTCTCAGACCGAAATGGAAATCCGTAGCATCATCTTAATCATCCTCATCCTCATCGATCAGCATTAAAAAAGTCTCAAGTTCTGCGGCACTTCATGCCCTGCTCTCATGGTGACCTCAGTTTCGATGGCCACTCCACGTCTGTGGCCTTGGTTTGGTTCCGTCGGGGTCACCGGTATCGGCGAGTCCATGGGGGCTGTCGTTGGACGGACGTGGTGGCGCCCTCCGGAGGGAGAGCTCACTCACGCCGGCTCCGCGACTAAGCAATTATTGTCGTCAGTAGGGGGCTTAATAGGTGGTGTCCTGCGTATGTTAGATCAGAACAGGCGCCACTGAACACCATCGAAGTGACTCGGCAGCAGAGCAGTGTCTCCTCCGGTGGGTTGCCTCTTGACGACTTGACATTGACTGCTCCCTGTGGATTGCCGGTGCCGGGGCTGCGGCGGGCCCGACCGGGCTGTGGCTGTGGACGGGGTGTCGGGATGAGTGGCGTGGGTGCACTGCCTCTGAGGTGACGCAGAGGTTGGGACAGCAAAAAAAAAAAGAAGAAAGGCTGGTCAATGGGCCCCTACAGGCCGACATAAAGGCTGGTCAATGGGCCCCTACAGGCCGACATAAAGGTCTCTCAGGTGATGGTGGTCCGTTGGTTTATTGAGGCTGAGAGAATGGCTGATCAGGTTGGGAGGTCAGCGAATGAACTGGAGCTGCGAGAAGAGAGACTATCCTACGGGGTGGTGGTCAGTTACATTCACGGAGGCTGAGAAAACAAAAGATGTGTGGAGGCTGAGGAGAGGGTTGAGCAAGTTGGTTAGTTTGAAGGCTCATTAAGACCTAGAGAAGAGCTCAGTAGGTTCGTTGGTCTGTGGATTGATTGAGACAGAGAAGAGTGCTGATCAGGTTTGGCAGTGGGTTTACTGGGGTTGAAAAAAGGGCTAATGAGGTAGGATGGCTCTGTGGGTGGGTCTATTAAGACTGAAAGAAAGACCAGTGAAGATAGGCTGGTCAATGGGCTCCCTACAGGCCGGAGTAAGAGTCTCTCATGTGATAATGGTCCGTTGGTTGATTAGGTGTGTTGGTCTGAAGTTCGTTGAAGCTGAGTGAAGAATGGTCAGGTGGATTGGTCAGTGCTCTCCTTAAGGCTGAGAGGAACATTAAAAAAGGTTCATTGTGGCTGAGAGAAAGGTTAAGAGATGTTCATTATGGCTGAGAGAAGGGTTAAGAAAGGTTCATTGTGGCTGAGAGGAAGGTTAAGAAAGGTTCATTGAGGCTGAGAGAAGGGTTAAGAAAGGTTCATTGAGGCTGAGAGAAGGGTTAAGAAAGATTCACTGAGGCTGAGAGAAGGGTTAAGAAAGGTTCATTGTGGCTGAGAGAAGGGTTAAGAAAGGTTCACTGAGGCTGAAAGAAGGTTTAAAAAAGGTTCATTGAGGCTGAGAGAAGGGTTGAGAAAGGTTCATTGTGGCTAAGAGAAGGGTTAAGTAAGGTTCACTGTGGCTGACAGAAGAATGGTCAGGTAGGTTGGTCAGTGGTTTCGTTGAGGCCGAGAGAAAGGATGATCAGATAGGTCAGTCAGTTCAGTGTATTGAGGCTAAGCCAAGGGGCGATCAAGCGAGTCGGTCAATGGATCCATTGATACAAAGAAAAGTTCTGATGAAGTAAGTTGGTGAGTGGGGTCATTGAGGCTATAAGAAAGACCAGTCAGGAAAGGTTGGCTGGTCAGGGAGTCCTGTGAGACTGAGAGAAGGGAGGGACTAGCAAGTACGTTGGTCAGTTGGCCCACTGTAGGTTCGCTGAGGATGGGAGATGGGTTGATCAGGTAGGTTGGTCAGTAGGCCCACTTCAGGTTCGCTGACGATGGGAGATGGGTTGATCAAGTAGGTTGGTCAGTAGGCCCACTGTAGGTTCGCTGACGATGGGAGATGGGTTGATCAAGTAGGTTGGTCAGTAGGCCCACTGTAGGTTCGCTGACAATGGGAGATGGGTTGATCAGGAAGGTCGGTCTGTAGACTCAGTGAGGTTGACGGGAGGGATTGTAAGGTCAGTAGGTTCACTGAGACACAGAGAACGGTCGATCAGATAAGTTAAAGAATCTGTCAGTCAGCTGGATTATTGAGGATGAGGAAGGACTGATCATGTAGTTTCGTCAGTAGATCCTTTGAAAGTGAGAGAAAGAACGAGGAAGGAATGTTGGTCTGTGGGTCTGTGGAGGCTGAGAAACAAACGGGGTGATCGGAAAAGATGATCAGTGGATCCACTGAGGTTGTGGGGAAAGGGGAGACCACCAAGGGATCCATTGTGGCTGAGAGATGAAGCGACTGTCAGTTGGGTTGGTCAGTGGGTTTAAATGAGGCTAAATTAAAAAAAAAAAAAAGAAGTCATCTATTAGTCAGTGGCTCATGACGACTCTAGGAATAACGTCTGGGGTGAAAAGCGTTTTCGACGAATGAATGGCAGATCTGGAGTGAAGAGAGAGAGAGAGAGAGAGAGAGAGAGAGAGAGAGAGAGAGAGAGAGAGAGAGAGAGAGAGAGAAGCTCTTTGTGTATTATCTCACTGACCACCGCTTTCGTCAATGAAATCTTTTTTTCACGAAAACGGTGCTACGTATTGTAGAGCTGCTCTTTTCAGCTGAGACGGATTCTGAAAATACATTAAAAGCCCTTCACCTCCACTCTCCACCACCCGTCCCTCTTCCACCTTTTCTCTCGTCAAGTATAGAGGCAGATGTCGGGGAAAACGGTTTTCAACCTGGCACTTTCGGATTGTTTTGTTTTCTGCAGACCCCGACCGTGAGAGGTGGGTGGGGTTGGGGCGGGGGGAAACGGTTTTCAATCTGGCACTTTCGGATTGTTTTGTTTTCGACCTGTTTTTACAATAAACATCAGGCCACCAATGATTGTTTTGTTTTCTACAGAACACGACCTGTTTTTACAATAAACATCAGGCCACCAATGATTGTTTTGTTTTCTACAGAACACGACCTGTTTTTACAATAAACATCAGGTCACCAATGATTGTTTTGTTTTCTACAGAACACGACCTGTTTTTACAATAAACATCAGGCCACCAATGATTGTTTTGTTTTCTACAGAACACGACCTGTTTTTACAATAAACATCAGGTCACCAATGATTGTTTTGTTTTCTACAGAACACGACCTGTTTTTGCAATAAACATCAGGTCACCAATGATTGTTTTGTTTTCTACAGAACACGACCTGTTTTTTACAATAAACATCAGGCCACCAATGATTGTTTTGTTTTCTACAGAACACGACCTGTTTTTACAATAAACATCAGGTCACCAATGATTGTTTTGTTTTCTACAGAACACGACCTGTTTTTGCAATAAACATCAGGTCACCAATGATTGTTTTGTTTTCTACAGAACACGACCTGTTTTTCAATAAACATCAGTCACCAATGATTGTTTTGTTTTCTACAGAACACGACCTGTTTTTACAATAAACATCAGGTCACCAATGATTGTTTTGTTTTCTACAGAACACGACCTGTTTTTACAATAAACATCAGGTCACCAATGATTGTTTTGTTTTCTACAGAACACGACCTGTTTTTACAATAAACATCAGGTCACCAATGATTGTTTGTTTTCTACAGAACACGACCTGTTTTTACAATAAACATCAGGTCACCAATGATTGCTTTGTTTTCTACAGAACACGACCTGTTTTTGCAATAAACATCAGGTCACCAATGATTGTTTTGTTTTCTACAGAACACGACCTGTTTTTACAATAAACATCAGGTCACCAATGATTGTTTTGTTTTCTACAGAACACGACCTGTTTTTACAATAAACATCAGGTCACCAATGATTGTTTTGTTTTCTACAGAACACGACCTGTTTTTACAATAAACATCAGGTCACCAATGATTGTTTTGTTTTCTACAGAACACGACCTGTTTTTACAATAAACATCAGGTCACCAATGATTGTTTTGTTTTCTACAGAACACGACCTGTTTTTACAATAAACATCAGGTCACCAATGATTTCTTTTGTTTTCTACAGAACACGACCTGTTTTTACAATAAACATCAGGTCACCAATGATGCTTTGTTTTCTACAGAACACGACCTGTTTTTTACAATAAACATCAGGCCACCAATGATTGCTTTGT
>CM065742.1:43901085-43902587 GCA_033310375.1 Conus canariensis
GTAGGGGAGGTCTTTTTTCAAGATGGGCAATGAAAGTGGTCAATTTTGTGTCCGATACCTGTAGAATTGGGACGTTCAACATCTGGATTCGAATTGGTGCTGTCCTACACGAACAAGTGCCTTTTCAGATGGGTTTACCGAAAATAACAAATCTTGCCTCTGCGTATACAGTATTTGAACTTGCAATTGCAGAATTCAAATTGGTGCTGTCTTGGACGAAGTTGTGCCTTTTCAGAAGGGCAACGAAAATAACAAATCTTGCTTCAGGCATGTATAGTATTTGAACTTGCAATTGCAGAATTGGAGTTGGTGCTGTTCTGGACGAAGTAGTGCCTTTAGAGATCGTCAACGAAAATAACAAACGCTGCCTCAGGCACATATATTGCATTTGAACATTGTATTTGAACTTGCCATTACTGAATTCCAATTCGGTGCTGTCCTAAAGAAAGGCGTGCCTTTTCAGAAGTGCAGAGAAAGTGCAGAGAATATGGCCAAATCTGTGTTTGACGCATTTTGCATTTGAAGTTGCAATATCTTCATTTGAATCTGATGCTTTCTCGGACGAAGAAGTACCTTTTAAGACGTGCAGGGGGGGGGGGGGGGGGGGGGGGGGGGGGGGGGAAGGGCAGGGCAAATTCTGTGTGGAGCGCATTTTGCGTTTGAGCTTGCAATATCTTCATTTGAATCTGGTGCTTTCCTGGACGAAGAAGTACTTTTTAAGATGTGCAGGGGGGAGGGGGGGGGGGAGGCAAATTTGGTGTGAGACGCCTACAAATTTGAACTTGTAATATCTTAATCCGAATTTTGTGCTCTCCTTGTTGAAGATGTGCATTTTAAGATGGTCAGCGGTAATGGCAAATTCTTTTTCAGCCGCATGTAGTATTAGAACTTGCAATATCTTAATTTGAATTTAGTGATCCCCTGCACAAAGAAGTGCCTCTTAGGATGTGCAGCGAGAAAGAAAAATCCTGAGTGAGACGTCTGTAGAATTTGAGCTTGCAATATCTGAATTTGATTTTGGTGCTGACCTGGACGAAGATTTGAACTTGTAATATTGCAATTCGAACCCGATACTCTCCTGGACGAAGAAGTGCCTTTTGGCTGCGAAAGTGGCAAATTATGTTTAAGGCGCCTGTAGGATTGAAACTTGCAATAACTGATTTCGAACTTGGTGCTCTTCTTGACGATGAAGTACATGTCAAGATGGGCAAGAGTATTGGATATTGTGTGTGACATGCGTGCACAGTCGGAACTGGCAACATCTGAATTGGCATTGGGTGAATTGGAATTGGGTGAATTGGCATTGGGTGAATTGGCATTGGGTGAATTGGATTGGGTGAATTGGAATTGGGTGAATTGGAATTGGGTGAATTGGAATTGGGTGAATTGGCATTGGTGAATTGGAATTGGGTGAATTGGAATTGGGTGAATTGGAATTGGGTGAATTGGAATTGGGTGAATTGGCATTGGGTGAATTGGATTGGGTGAATTGGCATTGGGTG
>CM065742.1:43912687-43917112 GCA_033310375.1 Conus canariensis
GACAGAGAGACAAATACGTACATACACACATACATACATACATACATACATACATACATATGAAAGATACACAGATACATAGGTATATAGAAACAAAGAGGACAACAGCAATCACAGTCTCACTCCAGTTGCCAGGCTCTTTGTTAGGTGTGTGTGGGGGGGGGGGAGGGTTAGGGGGTGTTTGTGCGCGCGTGCGCACGCGCGTGCGTACGTGAGTGCGTGCGCACGCGCTCGCACAAGCACGCATACGCTCACGTCTTTGCGCTTAACCTCCCCACCCCCACCCCCCCACCCCCAATACCCTCTTCTCAACCCTTTACAGTATGCCGTTCACATGCTCCAATCTTTTCACCTCCCCTCCATCCCTCACATACTCTCTTTCCTTTCCTAACCCCTCCCCCCCCCACCCCCCACCACCTCTTCTAACCTTTCTCACGCCCGTCCCATCGTCCCCCACCCCTCCACTTACCTCCTTTCCCAGTTACCCTTTCACCCTCCCTTTTGTTTCAACTCCTCACCACCCTGCCTCTTTACCATATCCCCTTTGGGACGGTAGGGACGATCAACGTGACTGTGATTACCACTTCCACTCCCCCCCCCCCCTTCCCCCTCCTCCTCCCCCTACCCCAGCCTCTTCTCCACTCTCGAATGCCCCAAGCCTTCTACTCCCTGTCATGAGTAGTCTGACTGAGCGTTGTTCACTATACACAGACAAACCACAAACCAACACGCCACGACTTCATTCCTGTTAATGAAGGCAACCGCAGCTATGCCTCAGCATGGTTTGAGTTCGTCGCGCGCTAAACTGAACGCCCCATCCATGCATCCATCCATTCTTCTCAAAGCAGCTCCAGGCACAGACTGATTGCAGGGACAGTGAACGCCATGGAAGACATTAGGTTTTCAGTCGATGAACTGGGTATGTGTGTCTGTGTGGTGGATGGGTGGGTGGATGGGGGGGGGGGGGTAGAGGGGAGGCATCTGTTATCTTGTGGTGAGGGCTTTTTCGATGACACTGGACAAAGAAGGTAGAGCAGGTGGGAAATAACTATCTGAGATCGAGGCGATGGGGGGGGGGGGGGGGGGGGCGTGGTGGCGAAGGAAGGGGTGGGAGAGGAGAGGAGGAAGGACGGGTGGTGGTGGTGGTGGAGAAGGTGAGCGTGGGAAATAACTCGAAAATCTGAGGCGATGGGGGGGGGGGAGGGGGGGGGGGCGATTGCACTCAACGTTAGTGGGACTCAGAGAGGAGGGAAGGGCAAGGATATGCATCTTCGCCTCTGACTGATTAGAGTTCCATTGCGCATGTCCGTAAAACTGCAGTCACTCGTCTCTTCCTGTTGACGGCTCAGTGGTCTGTCTCTCTGCCAACCGGATTGGCAACAGCAGACGTGCATTCAACATCATCTCATGCAGCAAGGGAAACTCTGTGATCTAGGAGTATTTGAAGAGGCCTGGCGCAATCGGTGCTATTGTCAGGTTCTCTTTTTTTCCCCCCCCCTCTAGCAAAGTCATCCCGAGTCAGATCAGGAAATGGGCACAAAAGAAACCCTTGGATAACCATGGTGCTGGTTCTCTGCATCATTTCTGTATTGAAAGCGGCCAAATGGTAAACATAATACCTAAAAGCAAAGCACAAAACAAAAACAAAACAAAACACACAAAAACGAACAAAAAACAAAACGAAAAAACGAGAACGAACAAACGAATTAAAAAAAACTAAACTAAACTAAAGTTTAAAAAAAAAAGGCTTTATACTTCGAAATTCTCCGATCCGTGCTCTTTCGTTTCCGAACGATGAGACCGGAAGTGTTCTTTGACTTCAGTTAAGTTACCAGCCTTTGAGAGGACTCCGACAATGGCGGCTAGTGGAAACACGAGCCGTGTCCCCTCTACGTCCACGATTCAATATTAGCAGAACGACAACACTTTATTATTATTATTATTATTATTATTATTATTATTGTTGTTGTTGTTGTTGTTGTTATCATTATTATTATTCAGAGGTTTTTGTGGGTATTTTTATGTTTTGTTTTCTTTAGATATAGCGCTGTCGTTAATTTGAGACCAAGCTCTAAGCGGTTTACAACCTACGATCTCGTTTACACAAGACCCGACTAAAGAGCCGCCTGCTAGTGCTCTGTTCAGTCGTTTTCCTTGTCATTCAGTCGAAATATTACTCACTTATATTTATATTTCAGCCATTCTTTCCAAATTTTTTTTTTTCACGGAAGATACTTGCTCTGTACATACATGTCATCCACACCAATGTCCAAAGGTGGCCTTCTCTTCCGAATGTTGATGACGGGATTTGACATGTGTAGAAGACGTTACGCATACGTTCAGACATGGAGCCTCTGTTTATATTCGAAGGACTTTTCGGGAAATGGAGTCAGAATCAGTGTTAATACCCAGAGAACAATTCCCTTGTACTGAAACCGGCTGGCGGATATTCGAACCTGCAACCTCAGGATGACCTCGATCACGGGTTCGGTGCTTTACTAACTGAACTATTTCAGTCCCTGCGGATTAGTTAAATTGCAAGTCATTTATGTTTGGCGCTTGAGAGATTCGAACTCGGAACACCTGATTGTTTGCCTCTGAGTTCACCAGGTTCCCTCTGTGGGGCATTCAGCAGGGATTGAGCAGGAAGGGGTGGTGGAGGAGAAAGAGGGGCAAGATAACTCAGAATTGGATTCTGACTCATAACACCCAAAATATTTGAAGTTGGCGGTTTTCGGCTTTCTAAACCCACACACACACACACACACACACACACAAAACAGAAAAAATGATATCGAAAGCGAGATTGAGGATAGATCTAGTTGCAAAGTGAGACGACTGCAGGCGGAAATCTAAACAAATCTTGAACAAATGTTAGCGAACCGCAAAAAAAAAAATAATAATAATAATAAAATAAAACAAAACAAAATAAACGTGGACAAACGAATCACAACACAAAACACGACGCGTTTCGACCTCGTAGGTCTTCTTCAAGCAAGAAACAAAACAATTAGGACAACGAAAATGAACGAGCAAACACTTATCTTCAATCACTTCAGCGCAAGACAGGCGTTGAATGAAAGCGATTGAGGATGTTTTAATCAACTGTTGGGGAGAGAACATCCAAACAGAACACGGGGGTCGGAGAAACGGAGGAAGGCGACGCGGACACACACAGAAAGACAGGAAGACACATACTGCGGATAACGAATGATTGCATTGTACTGAATAGAACGCTGTACCAAGTGACCCTCCTTGGTCAATCCAAGTCTTTTATGTTGTAGAAAAATCAAATGACTTGCAGAGTGCAGTTCAATACCTGAACTTACCTTTTAGCAGGGAGACGAGGACCTGATGGGATCTTAGAGAGAGGTAGCAAAGTGGGTCTTTTTGTTTCTGAAGGTGCTCACCTTCCTCTTAGTTAGTTTTTGGGTTTCCGAAAATTTCGGAACAAAATCACCAAAGCCTAACAAGGAGAGAGAAATAAAAACTAAAGAAACCATAACAGATCTAGGGCTTTTTATTTTTGTTATGACTTTCCAACCATTTTGAATGAACAGCCTCACACAATAATGTATGTCACTACGCCTTTGTCTCAGTATCATCCAACCCTTGTCCCATCTCTTGCTCATTGTTTCACCCACCTCCACGCTCCAAACTGTTAGAGTTCACAGGAGCCTGCTACAATCCTCGTCCCAACCCCTCCACTGTTCCATGTATCCACGTTCCCCTCTCTCCTCTGCTCCCCTCCTCCATTCATTCTCTGTCTTTCACTTGTGGCATGCTTGTGATGTTGCAATGCGTTGAGTTTCACAGTGTTGCAGAAAGCAAGAAGAAAATAAAGACTAAACAATAACAAGAGCCAAAAACAAAAAAAAAAAGAAAAAAACAAAAAAAACAAAAAAAAAAGAGAGAGAAAAAGGAAAGCAGAAGATTTGTCAAAACGAAAACGTTAGTTGATGATGATGATGATGATGATGATGATGATGATGGTGATGATGATAATCAGTACATAATGTGAATGATAATAACAGCATGCACATGTGGGACAGGTGACCCCAGTCCTCTTTCCGCCGAGGTTTCATTCTGCTTTTACTTTAAGAAGGGCATTGCATCTTTTTTTTTTCTTTTTTTCCCATTGATTCCATTATTGTACACATTGATTCTGATCTCATTCTTGTTGTCTTCAATATACTTTCCGTCTTTATCATGATGACCTAATTGCGCTATACTTTAATTATAAAAAATCTTTATGAAGCTAGTAATGCACTTTTTTTTACGTAACCTGGTGATATTGAATGTTCTGATATCAAGCATTAATAGTAAAAGTTCACGTAACAATGTTTGCAAGTCATCAGTTATAATGATCATTGGGGGGGGGGGGGGGGGGGGGGGGGGGGGGGGGGGGGGGGGGGGGGGGGGGGG
>CM065742.1:43922212-43924712 GCA_033310375.1 Conus canariensis
GAGAGAGAGAGAGAGAAGTCAAAGTCAAAGTCAAAGTCAAAATGTTTTAATTGTTAGGCCTCTGGCCCATACAATGGAGGTACTAAATAGTCAGAGCATTCATCATGCATTCATACGCATATGAACTGTACATTGTTTTCGTAAACTAAGTGACTTACATATATACATAGACAACTTATTAATTGTTACAGGATTTTCACATGCAAGCAGTAAAGTAAGTTTGGATAGGGATGGATTTTTAGAATACTTAGCAGGAATGAATTCGTCTCTAAGTTCCTTGTATTTTGGGCATACAAATAAAAAGTGAGTTTCATTTTCAATGATGTTAGAACAAAAAGGACAATCCCTTTCATTACTTTGTACATTCGTTCTGAATTGTAGATAACTATGTTTAAGGGGGGACATACCAATCCTGAATTTAGCGAGACATCTTCGCAAACGAAAATTATTGATTTGACGTAAATACATTTTGCAAGATATAGTATCATTAAGACTCAAATAAATTTGGAAGAAATCATGGTTTTCCAGTGCAGCATGCCATTCCTGACTAAACGAATCAATAAGCCTTTGTTTGAATTCTGAAATAAAAATATTAACATTTCCCACACCCTGGGCTTCCCACACAATCCCAAAACCATATCTGTATAAAATATTTCTGACTCTACACGCCCAAGTGACATAATTTTGCGATTGTAAGTATAATAACATCTCATAACCTTTTCTAGAGTATCTATATTGATCCAAGTTAACTAATCTAAGCCAAAATTTTATGCATCTAATATACGTATTTACAAATATAGGATACCTACCTGTTTCTCCATAAATTAATTGTCTAGGTGATTTAGGACTAAAACCAATAAAACGTTTTAATGCCGACAGATGAACCTTTTCAATGTGTTCTTGATCAGTAGTTAATCCCCATATTTCAGATCCATATGTAAGTATTGGCTGTATTTGGGAGTCAAACAGTTTATAAAATATTTCAGGTGAATGTTCACCTACAGACCATAATACTCTAATAATTGCTGCTACACCCTTTCTTGCTCTAACTGCTAGGTCTTTGAGAGTATGTGAAAAAGAAAGTCTAGTAGAAAGGTAAATTCCAAGGTATTTATACATATTAACAATTTGTAATGCTTGGTTTCCAAAAGACCACTTTCAGATGAAGACAGATAACCACCATTTCTAAAGACAACTACATTTGATTTATCCAAGTTGACAATAAGATCCAGTCGGTTTGCTGTTTTTAATAACACGTTCAACTGATTCTGAAGACCTATAACACTATCAGAAAACAAAACGACATCATCAGCAAATAAAAGTATGAACAACTCAATAAGATCAGGAGATAACTGAACGCCATGCCTACCACATCTCAGAATGTCCTTTGTCAACTCATTAATAAAGAGTGAGAAAAGAACAGGGGAGCAGACCTCCCCTTGCTTTAAGCCTCTAGGACACAGAAAAGTGTCCGTCATATCTCCCCCAGCACGAACTTTGGCTTTAACGACATTGTACATACTTTTTACAGCATAAAGAATCTTCCCATGGAAACCGTTCTTATACAATATAGTCCACAGTTTGTCCCTACTGACCGAATCGAAGGCCTTGCGAAAATCAATAAAAGCAACATACAATTTTCTGTGCCTTACTAACTGTTTTTGAATCAAAGAATAAAGTGTAAATATGTGATCGAATGTGCTATGATTTTCCCTGAATCCTGCTTGTTCTTCCCCAATGATATCATTATCATCAATCCATTTTGTAATTCGTTTATTTAAAATAAAACTATAGAGTTTACTAGCAATATTTAACAGTGATATGCCTCTATAGTTATTAGTGTTACTCAAATCTCCCTTTTTATGCAATGGCTGTATGATCGACAAACACCATTCATCAGGAAAGAGACTATTATCAAAAAGAAAATTAAATAATTTAACAAAAAATGGAATTATTTCTTCTGAACTGTTCTTAAGAGAGAGAGAGAGAGAGAGAGAGAGAGAGAGAGAGAGAGAGAGAGAGAGAGAGAGAGAGAGAGCCCAAAGCTGATGTGACAATTTTCCTTCTTTCAGCCAGTCAGTGTGTGTGCGTGTGCAACTAGAGGTTACCAACACGAATAACTGGTGTCGGTCTATCAGTGTGTCCAACTAGAATTATATCTTCTCAAAGCAATTGTTTTCTCTCTCTCTCTCTCTCTCTTTTCCCCTCTCTACACACACACACACACACACACACACACACACACACACACACACACACACACACACACACACACACTAGTGGCTTAACGTTAGTATGTAAAGATTTTGATCTGTGAGCATTAAACCCAACATTTGACTGGTTTGTACTGATGATGTGGTGGATGGAAACCCATTCAGCAAGTAGATTAATTCAAACCACGTTTTGGTTTATTCTCTCTCTCTCTCTCTCTCTCTCTCCTCTCTCTCTCTCTCTCTCTCTCTCTCTCTCTCTCTCTTGTGTGTGTGTGTGTGTGTGTGTG
>CM065742.1:43947212-43949712 GCA_033310375.1 Conus canariensis
TCTTTTTGCTTATGGATTTATTTCCTTCCTGACATTTAAAAAAAATTCATCTCTCTCTTTCGTTCAAGTTTTTTTTTTTTTTTTTTTTTTTTTTGGATTTATATTATTCAACAATATTTCTTTCCTCGTTTTGTTTTCTTTCTTCCGTTAGTGACTACACCTCCTCCTCCTCTTCTTCTTCTTCTTCTTCTTCTTCTTCTTTCTTCCATTTCATATTTCTAGCTTTCGTTTTTCAAATTCAAAACTTGACTCTATGTTGCTTTTGTTAATTCTAAGAAGGCATTCCATATAGCTGACGGGAATATACACGTTGGGTAATTATGGGAAAATAGCGTGAAAAAGAAACTCTACGGTGCGCCACGAGGTCTACACGATGACGCTCTGGCTTGTGCACGTGAGAAATGCAGTTACTCTGATAATTTCGAATGTTTTCAAGTGTGAAACAAGGTTGTCTGCTGAGTCCCCAGTTATTTATTTTTTTTTTATTAAGAATGAACTGACACTGATTTGTCAAAAACAAACAAACAAACAAAATGGAAAATACAATATTCAGTTTATCCCCGATGCTGTTGAAATATTTTGATTGTTGTTTACGGGTGTTGTTTTGTTGTCTGATACAATTGTTAGACTTCGGAATCAAATCATTTCCTTAACAAGAGAAGCGGATCGTAGTAAGGTTTTGAATGGGGGAACAACTTACCACTATAATCAAAGAAATGTGATATTTTATACATGAAGAAATGAAGGTGATGTTTTTGTTGTTTTTGTTTGTGTTGTTGTTGTTGTCGTACCCTGGCTAAAAGACTCCAGGGATCATCCGAACAGCCGAAGTACTTGAACTCTATGGTACAAATACATCAGCTGGGGATGAGAACATTACGTGTGTGACCGTTTTTGATTACCCCGCCACGTGGGCAGCCACACTCCGACTTCGGGGGATTTTGGAGACTGATAATGTTATGCTAGGAGCTTGTCACAACTGAAGACAATCCCCGCGTAACTATGCAGAGCATAACAACATTTTGATGTAGCCTTGGTGTTCTAGCCTATGTCGATTGGTCTGACACAGCCTTAAGCCAAGGCGGAAAATGAAGGTGACGAATTGTTATTAAATACTTGAACCCGCTACTTACGACAAAATCAAATGCTATGTCCGCTTTGTTCGAACCCTGTAGACGGGGAAGGAAGAAGTTGTAGAAATAAAAAAAAAGTTGCTGATGAAACTGAAAACGGTCAAGGCTGTGATGTTAGTGAAAATATTTGTCATTGTTTCCTCTCTCTCTCTCCTCTCTCTCTCTCTCTCTCTCTCTCTCTCTCTCTTCTCTTTCTCTCTCCCCTCTCTCTCTCTCTCTCTCCCTCTCTCTTCTCTCTCTCCCTCCCTCCCTCTCTCTCTCTCTCTCTCTCTCTCTCTCTCTCTCTCTCTCTCCTCCTTCACTTTTTACTGTTCTGTCTTTCTTTTATTCTACCCCCCCCCCCTCCACCCTCCCCTGCATTCTACTCGTCTGTCTTCCATTCTTTCTTCACCATACTCTTTCTTTCTCTCTTTGTGTCTTCCTTTCTTTCATTCTGTATTTTGTTTGTTCAACTTTTCCTTTCTTACATTCTTTCTTTCATCCTAAGCATTCTCTGTGACATGTTTCTTTCTGTCAATGTGTCCCCCCCCCCACCCCCCACCCCCCCCCCTTTTTTTTTTTCTTTCTTCCTCCCTTTCTTTCTTTCACTCTCTTTATTCGTCTGTTTCTTTTTTTTTTTTTGGTCTGTTTCTTTGAAACATATGGTAATTGAGAAATGCTACGAAGATAAAACAGGTTGTGTGGAGTGTGGATGTTGTGAGGTGAAGAATGCCGTGCGCGTGCATGCTAGCATGCATATGTTTGTACGTGCGTACGTTAGAGCGCGCGCGCGCATGTGAGTGTGTGTGTGTGTGTGTGTGTGTGTGTGTGTGTGTGTGTGTGGTGTGTGTGTGTGTGTGTGTGTGTGTGTGTGTGTGTGTGTGTGTGTGTGTGTGTGTGTGGAGAAGAGGATTGGGTATTGAACTGGGAATAGGACTGGGGAATAGGGGGCAGACAGACAGACAGACAGACAGACAGACAGACAGACAGACAGAGAATCCACAACATGCTACGGATGTGGAAGTAGAATTTGCTCTCTCTCTCTCTCTCTCTCTCTCTCTCTCTCTCTCTCTCTTCTCCTCTCGCTCTCTCTCTCTCTCATTTTGTTTTTCTTTAATTTTTTTTTTTTTTATAAACTTTTTCTTTCACCTTCTCAGCTTTCACGTTCCTTTTTTCCCGCTCACCTTATCCTTCTTCTTCGCCTTCTCATGTTTAGTCTGCTCGTCTCGGTCTCTAATACTTTTTTTTTTCTCTCTCTCGTCTTACGGTCTTCTCATTCTCTACGTCTTTCATTCTTTCCTCTCTTTCTTCTCTCTCCGTGCTTTCATGAATTACATTTCCATTGTTTCTGCTTCATTGTTTACTGCTATCATATGGCGTTTGACAAA
>CM065742.1:43952212-43959712 GCA_033310375.1 Conus canariensis
TGTTGTTGTTGTTTGTTGTTGTTGAGAGTGAGGGGAGAGCGGGGGCTGGTTATAGGAAGTCTGGTAAGGTTTGTTCATGATGATGGTGATGATGATGGCGGTGGTGGTGGTGGCGGTGTTGTTTGTTGTAGTTGTTGTTGTGGTGGTGGTGGTGATGGTGGTAATGGTGGTGGTGGTGATGGTCGCTGTTATGGTGGTGGTGGTGGTGGTGGTGGTGGTGGTGGTGGTGGTGGTGGTGATTGTGGTTGTTGTTGTTGTTGTTGTTGTGATTGTGGTTGTTGATGTTGTTTGTTGTTGTTGTTGATGACGTTGTTGTTGTTATTGTCTCATTGTTGTTTCGTTGTTGTGTTGTATACATGAATGCTTTCGTGGGTTTTGTTTGTTTATTTGAATGTTTCTCCTTTCTTTTCTTTTCTTTCCTTCTTCTTTTTTTTTCTTTTCTTTTTCTTTTTTTTCTTTTTTTGTGCCTTTTTTGAAGGGGATAATTTGGGTTGCTTTTTTTTTTTTTTTCTGTGTGTTTGTCTATCTGTGTGTGTGTGTGTGTGTGTGTGTGTGTGTGTGTGTGTCTCTCTCTCTCTCTCTCTCTCTCTCTCTCTCTCCTCTCTCTCTCTCTCTCTCTCTCTCGACGGGACGTCACACTATTCATATTGAATGAAATGTTTTGATGCATTAGGTACTAGCTAAAAATATTACATATGGACGAAAGTAGGCTGCCGCTAAAAGCTTAGAGGATGTTATTAAATCCAGATTCCAACAGGAAATTAACATGGGTTATGAATGTTCGTGAAGTGTTACATCAAAATGGGTTAAATCAGGGAGAGCAAGATGTAAAGAGATTTTTGAATGAATTTCGTCAAAGTTTGATTGAGTGCAGGGGGCAATTATTAGGAAATCAACGTGCAGCAAAGTGAAAAATTCTCGTGGTAGAAGACCCTCAAATCCTGTAGAAAAATTGTGAAAGCCATCTTCTGCTAGATGTAGACAGATACATCAAGCGGCATTTGATGATGTTTAGACAAGGGGTCACTGACATGACAACACATCTCAATCGACATAAAAAAAAAAATATTCAGATAATGCTTCAACATATCTTGTTTTCCACCATGACTAATGTGCTCTCTCTCTCTCTCTCTCTCTCTCTCTCTCTCTCTCTCTCTCTCTCTCTCTCTCTCTCTCTCTGCGCGCCACCCGTGGATGTTTTAAAAAGAAGCAGTGTACGCATCAGTCTGTGTGTCTGTATGCATCTGTGCGCGCACGTGTGTGTGTGTGTGTGTGTGTGTGTGTGTGTGTGTGTGTGTGTGTGTGTGTGTTGTGCGCGCGTGTGTGTGTGTGTGCGTGCGTGCGTGCGTGCGTGCGTGCGAGCGTGCGTGCGTGCGTGTATATGTGCGTGCATACGCACGCGCGTGCGTGTGTGTATGTGTGTGTGTGTGGAGGGGGGAGGGTCTACATGTCTAAATGTATACGTCTGCGTGTTGCTGCACGTGCACACAGTCGCGGGCAACGTTTTACGCTCGCCTGCTGTGTAAAAATGTGTGTATCCCACTCGCTCCACTGCTAGACGTTGCTTTCATCTTTTTCTTTTCTTTTTTTTTCCCCCAGAAGACACTGCCCTAGAAAGAGAGCGGCTGGACTCCAGCGATGACGAAACCAGCGTCGTCACCTTGAAACTGCAGATGGCGCTTCTGGAACAGGAGCTTATGACGTCACAACGAGGCCAGGCCGAGGCCGAAAAAGAGGCGGAGAATCTGAAGGGGGAAGTGACGTCACTGGAGCGGAAGCTGAAGGAGCAGGAACAGGAAGCGGCCAGCCGGCGGGAAGAGCTGGCACCACCTGCCCCTGATGCCTACTATGAGGAGAAGGTGATGTGTGTGTGTGTGTGTGTGTGTGTGTGTGTGTGTGTGTGTGTGTGTGTGTGTGTGTGTACAGAGAGAGAGAGGGGGAAGGGGGAGATAGAGGGGAAGAGAGAGAGAGAGGGGAGAGAGAGAGAGAGAGAGAGGAGAGAGACAGAGACAGAGACAGAGACAGAGAGAGAAGAGAGAAAGAGAGGGATAGAAAGAAGCAGATAGAGAGACAGGGGAGAGAGGGAGAGAGAGGGGGGGGAGAGAGAGGGGGAAGAGATGGAGGGTGAGGGGGACAGAGGGAGGGAGGAGAGAGAAAGAGAGAGGGGGGAAGAGGGAATTGGTTAGGGAGAGAGATAGAGGGGAAGAGGGAGAGAGAGGGAAAAAAGAGGGGGAGGGAGAGAGAGAGAGAGAGAAAGAGAGAGAGAGAGAGGAGAGAGAGAGAGAGGAGGGGGGGGGGGGAGACAGACAGACAGACAGGGGGATAATTGTAGACCGTCAGCATTGTCTTCATATGTCAATTCTTCCCAGTGTAGAGGAGTATTTTGCTGGTTGGGACTGCGCATTTCTAGCTCTTGCTCCGTCTCCCCTCCACCTCTCTCTCTCTCTCTCTCTCTCTCTCTCTCTCTCTCTCTCTCTCTCTCTCTCTCTCTCTCTCTCTTCTCTCTACTCGTGTGTTCTCTGCTACTCTCTCTCTCTCTCTCTCTCTCTCTCTCTCTCTCTCGTCTACTACTACTCTCTCTCTCTCTCTCTCATAAAGGTATATAGAAAAATCAAACTCTTGCCCTTTTTGTAAGGTTACAGAAGACGAACATCTTTTTTTTGTTTGTATGTCCAGTATATCAGGAAATTAGAGAAAAGCATTTGACGAAAGTTTTTAGAAATTTTGACGAAAATACACATTTGACACTATATCTGCAGAGCGAAAGCAGGTTTATTACACGTTCTGTAGCAATGTTTATTTATTATGCTTTAAAAAGAGAGAGAGAGAGAAGAAGAGAAACTGCGAAATCTATTTCAACTGTGTAATCTCTGGAAGAATGCCTTACTGAGTGTATGCTTGATTTGAACAATATACATGTGATTCTATCTGGAGATTTGAACAGTAGAACTGCAAATGTCTCTCAAGATATTTTTTATGAGCATGATAAGTATGGTGTTGATTTAACCAGTTGTTCCAATTTTTCGGAAAGAAAATCTTCCGACAGTATAATCAATGGCTATGGAAAATGTTTGTTGGATATGTGTACTTCACTTGGACTGTGCATATTAAATGGAATATGTCATGGGGACCTCGATGGGCACTACGCTTATATATCAGAGTCAGGGTGTAGTGTAAATGACAATTTTTTGATGTCTCGAGAATTATTTTCACTTGTTCTATCGTCTTGCAGTTTATATGTATCAGAACGATTGGAATCTGACCATTTACCCGTGGAGCTTCATTTTGAATTGCCGAATTTAAACCCTGTGTTTTTGACCGCTGGAAAGGAACGTGAAGTTATTAAAAAGTTTGTGTGGAAGCCTTCTTTTGAACATACTTATGTCACTGCAATGCATTCAGATGAAGCATTGTCATCTCTTGACAGTGCTATTGATATGATTGATCGTGACTGCAATGAAGCCTTGAATATGTTTCTTACATGTGTGAAAACTTGCTCTTCTTGCATGGAAAAACAACTCTGTTTGAACAATGCTGATGAACAAAATGACTGGTATGACAAAGAATGTAAACTAAGTAAATCGAAAGCAAATGGATTGCTACACACATTTCGGCAAACGAAGGATAGTTCTGATCGTGATGCCTACTGCATAGCTAGGAGAGAGTATAAGAATTTGTTAAAATTTAAAGAAAATCAGCACAATGAGCAATTGTTAGGGGCGTTAGTTGATTCCATAAGTGATCAAAGGGAGTTTTGGGAAAATGTCCATAAAATTTCTTCAAAACGAAAGCAGCCACGTAACAATATAACAATTGATGATTGGTTATAAACATTTTAAACAGTTGCTTGAAACAAATTCAGAAAACGAATTTACGTTAGTATCTAACGACAACATTGATGATAGTTTTGATGAATATGAAGATGGTGGTTCCATGAACCGCCCAATATCTAGAGAAGAAGTGTTATTGGCTATAAGAAAGTTAAAGAACGGTAAATCCGCTGGTCCGGATGAAATTATCGGCGAGTTGCTGAAAAATGCTGGTGATCGAGTAATTGACTTCTTTGTTAAACTGTTTAACACTCTGTTTGATAAGGGAGTATTCCCAGATAACTGGACAGAAACTATTATCTTACCTTTATTTTAAAAAGGTAATGTAGACGATCCCGGTAATTATAGAGGGATATCATTATGTAATACAAGCAGTAAAGTTTATAGTTCTATAGTAAATAATAGGATTCAAGAATGGATTGAGCTGCATAATATCACAGGGGAATATCAAGCGGGGTTTAAAAGGGGATACTCCACCATTGATCACATGTACACATTATTAGCTTTAATCCAAAAACAGTTTTGCTTTAACCGTAAACTCTATGTCGCCTTTATTGACTTTGAGAAAGCTTTTGACTCTATAGAAAGGAATCTACTGTGGCCTATTCTGGTAAAAAAATGGTATCAAAGGAAAACTCCTTCGGTGTATTCATAGCATGTATACTACAGTCAGAGCCAGAATTCGCTCGGGTGCAAAATTGACAGATTACATAAACTGTACCCGGGGGGGGGGGGGGGGTAAAACAAGGGGATGTTACAAGTCCAGTGCTGTTCTCTTTATTTATAAATGAATTAGCAATAGAAGTGATTAGAAATGGGAGGCATGGTGCAACATTTATGCATGATTACTTTGAACTATTTATATTACTTTTGGCAGATGACATAGCTCTTCTGTCGGAAACAATAGTTGGGCTACAGACGCAACTAAATAGTCTACATAGGGCAGCAACAGCACTCCATCTGAATGTGAATATGAATAAAAGTAATATAGTTGTATTTAGAAAAGGTGGGTACTTAGCAGCTAGTGAACATTGGACTTATAATGGAATCCTTATGCCTGTTGTTAATGTTTATAAATATTTAGGCATCTATTTTTCAACACGGTTGAGATTTACTGTTTCTTGTAAGAACCTTGCCTGCAGAGCAAAGCATGCGTTGTTATGCATATTGCAAAAATTACGTAAGTTAAAATGCAATTCTCTTGCTGTATATTTAAAACTATTTGACGTGCAGATACAACCCATTGTTCAGTATGGTGCTGAATTGTGGGGGCTAAGTAATGCTGCACACTTTTGTGAAAAAGTACATCTCTTTGCTCTGAAAAAGTTTTTAGGAGTTCAGTTACAAACACCGAATGACCTTGTGTATGGTGAGACAAATAGATACCCTGTTTACATAAATTCTGCCGATAGGTGCATGCACTACTGGTTAAAGTTGACAAGAATGGATGAGTCAAGATTACCGCGAAAAGCATATAGAACATTATTTGAGTTAGACTCTCGTGATAAGACAAACTGGGCGTCTGACATTCGCTGTAAGTTATACATGTTTGGTTTTGGTTATGTGTGGTTAAACCAAGGTGTTGAGGGAGTGGAACAGTTTATTGCTGACTTTAAAGAAAGACTTGTACTTTGCAGATGGCAAGAATGGATTTTCATGTCAAGAATAGTGACAGATTTAGTGTATATAAGACTTTTTGCACAATAGCAATAGATAAAATGCATTTAACGTTAAATCTAGACAGACATATCAAGATTATTACAACAAGATTCAGACTGGGTATTTCAGATATTGCTGTACATAGATGTCGATACAAACAACATACCTCTGTTGATTTGATTTGTCCATTGTGTAAAGAAGAGAAAGAAGATGAAGTGCATTTTGTTCTGTGCTGTCCTTCACTAAACGAAATAAGAGAACGTTATATACATTTGAAATACTACAGATTTCCAAGTCTTTTCAGATTAAGCTTACTTCTAGCTTCCAATAATGAACGAACAACTAGAAATCTGTCCATTTACCTATACAAAGCATTTAAGTTAAGATCTGTTCTTGTTTCTTAATGTAAAGCATTGAATCAGTTTTTGAACGTGTAAAATATTGAATGATTTTCAGATGCACCCCTTCACGAGGGGCAATGGCCTATTTGTGAATAAAATATCCGTATCCGTATCCGTATATCTCTCTCTCTCTCTCTCTCTCTCTCTCTCTCTCTCTCTCTCTCTCTCTCTCTCTCTCTCTCATAAAGGTATATAGAAAAATCAAACTCTTGCCCTTTTTGTAAGGTTACAGAAGACGAACATTTTTTGTTTGTTTGTATGTCCAGTATATCAGGAAATTAGAGAAAAGTATTTGACGAAAGTTTTTAGAAATTTTGACGAAAATACACATTTGACACTATATCTGCAGAGCGAAAGTAGGTTTATTACACGTTCTGTAGCAATGTTTATTCATTATGCTTTAAAAAGAGAGAGAGAAGAAGAAGAAGAAACTGCGAAATCTATTTCAACTGTGTAATAGTTTTGTTGTTTTAGTATTAAAAGGGTAAAATGGGGAAACTGCATAGAAAATACCTGAAAGCAATTTCCCAGTTGGTTTATCCTACCCAGTAAGGAAATGATATATTTTTGTTTTGTAGATTCTTTATCGTTTGGTCTGTGTGATGTTTTTTTTTTCTCTTTTTGTGTCTTTACATGATACATGTACCTCCTTTGCATACAGGCCGGTGGACTTGCGGTAAACTTTTTCAGAGTTCAGAGTTCTCTCTCTCTCTCTCTCTCTCTCTCTCTCTCTCTCTCTCTCTCTCTCTCTGTTACGAAAAAGGAAAGGGAGGTAACAAAGCCTCTCCCAGCACGCTTCTCCCACTCACACCCTCACTCACATTTAGTCCCACTAAACACAACACAAAAACACACTTGGAAGAAAAACAACAACAACAACAACAACAACAACCACCAGCAGATAGCAACCAAAACAAAGCGATAAGCGTTAGTGGTTCATCTCACCACCTCCTGTCAGTCATTGGCTTGACAGATGTCGCACAACAAAGAGAACATTTGCAAGAGTGTTCCACGTTCTGAGAACAGATTCAACGTTCGCCAGACGGACTGCCTAACAGAGAATGAACGCTGTTCCGAACGAACGTCTTCAAACAGAAGCAACATTGACAAGATGGCGTTTCGGTTTTTGTCTTCTATGTCTTCCACACACAGTTTAGACCAAAAAAAAAAAAAAAAAAAAAAGAACAGATGTAAAGAAAAGGCCGCATAGGTAAAGACACTGCGGAACAGACAGGGAGATTCCTGTCTTGAGTGTGGGCCTTCACTATCTAGTGATCCCTATAACACATCCACCCATCCACCCTTTATCAGCCCCCCCCCCCCCCAAAAAAAAAAAAAAAAAGCAAACAAACAAAACAAAAACTGGCATGTCACTGGCGTAGGCATCGTGGGGGAGGGGGGGAGGGGGGAGATGAGAGGGGGCTGGGAAATGAGGGGGGGGGGGGGGGTGCGACACTGTCTTTGACATTGCATTCTGCCCAGTGTGTTTCAAGGGGAAACAGACATCATCAACCTGAAGCAGCTGGCGTCTATGTCTGTGTCAGAAAGTACAGTACAGGGCAGGGGTGAAGAGAGGGGAGGGGAGGGGGGGAGGGGGGGCAGGGTAGGAG
>CM065742.1:43972212-43977212 GCA_033310375.1 Conus canariensis
TATTGGATATGTTATTTTTTTTTTCTAATTGTGTTATTTTGTAAAAATCAAAAGACGTTGCCACATACAATTTCACGTTTTGTGACAATAAAGTTGTTTGAATTGAATTGAAGTGAATTTAACTTACTTTCAAGAGAAAATCACGAAATGCTGGACGGTATGAAATCTTACATTTTAATTTGACTTGCGCATTGTCCTTCGTTGTCTTCATATGATTTTGATTCCCAGGCCTCTCGTAACAACACACAATGTTAAATGTATGTGGGAGTATATATTTGCAATGATTTCATTCGCCCTGCAGCAGTCTAGGGGATTCTCCACCAATGTGAGATACTAATGCTAGATTGAAGATCTAAACACCTCGTTATCAGATAACACATCTTTGTCTTGATGGGGCAGGATTATTGGAGAACAAAAGCAGTCCAGCAAAAAATGGTTAATTTCAGCTTTTAAAAACATAAAGTACAATAGAAAAACAATATATATTATATATATATATATATATATTTTTTTTTTTTTTTTTTTTTTTTTTTTTGCAGAGTGAGGTCTATGGATTGGGTACTGAACAATGGAATGACAATGACATTTTTGTTTTCGTAACACTCACGATTCAATTTAATGTTCATAGGTTTTAATCCAGAACAAGAAAGTTAGATGTTTTCTGTAGCTTTGCTGTGTAGAGCAATGGATCCCTCAACCTTTGACCCAGCTTCCTGTTTTGTTTTGTCCTTTAAAATTTATTTAAATGCTGTGTGCAACGTAAACATCATGCAATTTGTTTTTAAATAAAAGAACATGACATAGCAAAAATCTGAACAGGTGCAATATTTTGTCAAGGATCACTTGGTCATTGATATGAGTTTTGGTTTATGCGTTACATCGCTAAAGTTATACGAATGATAATTTAAACGCATTCCTGCTGCATATGCATTTTCAATGTTTCAGTGCAAAAAGAAAGTAAGTCGGTAATAACTCAGAGAAGATAATTTTTTCAAGGGTGTGATGTGTATATACTGCAATCAACGAAAACAGCGGTTGCTTGGCTGGTCAGATTTTTTCCAACGTGTCCTTGTCGCGCATACCTTAAGGCATTCTGTGAGTTATTGACCTTAAGGCATTCTGTGAGTCATTGACCTTAAGGCATTCTGTGAGTTATTGACCTTGAGGCATTCTGTGAGTCATTGACCTTAAGGCATTCTGTGAGTCATTGACCTTAAGGCACTCTGTGAGTCATTCCTATTTTATTTTCCTACGATGGAATTCATCTTAGCTCCAGAAGTGGTTTAAATGCGTCGATAAACACTTGCGTTTAGCGTATGAACGCATTTCCATAGTAACATAATAACTTGAAAAGTGAAAGATGATTACTAGGGACTGATTTTGTTATTGTGTTGACAGTATGCGCGATCAACAGAGTTGGCTGCTGGTTTCTGTCCATTAAAAGTGGATCACTTCGCTCAACTTTCATGATTAATATTCCATGCACAGGATTGTCCCAAAAGATGAACAGCTCTTGTAACAGGAGAAACAGCACCCAGCAAAATGCAGTATGCAAAATGACATGATTTCGGCGAAAGTTTAGGCACTGGGCAATAGTTTCCAACAGTCAGCTGTCTGCTCAGTTGAACTTGTTTATTTACCCGTGCAGTGCGTTTTTGGATTGCCCCTCCCCCCCCCCCTTCCCCTTTTTATGTTAACCTAAATTAAAAAAAAAAGTTTCATGTTTGCTCAAACAAATAGTGTAAAATCGCCGAAGTTCTTCTTTCTGCATGGCAAGCAGGTCTTCAATTAATTTTTCAGTAACAAACACAGTATGATTTTTTTAATCTTTCATTTTAAAGTCATAGCATTTATTTTTCAGTAACAAACACAGTATGTTTTTTTTTTTTCTCAATATTTCATTTTAAAGTCATTGCATTTTAGAACACAGACTGACGGTATTCTAAGTATGTGAGTGTGTTCAATGTGCGTAGGGTACAGTCCCATTCCTCCTAGGCCCACAGCTGTACTGGTCCCGAAGTACGTGTTGTGATGCACTCCAAGGCTGCATTGCAAAAGGGTGGGGGTGGGGGGGGGGGGAGGGGGGTCTTACAGGTAATGGCAATGGACTACAATAAGACACGCTCTCTCACTCAATGAATGGAATGTTCAGCTTGGCAGGCTTGTGAGCCTAGCCAGACCCACTGCCTAAATGGACAGATATGTTTTGCTTGGCACAGAGAAAGATGACATCGTTGAACCAGGGATAATTTCCGCCTCTCAGTGTTATCACTGCCCACCTGATAAAACCATGACCCGTGCGTGATGCGAGCAATGGATTACGAAAGTCACTGCGCATCTTCGTTTTGACTTCACACACACCACACACGCACGCAGACACACACACACACACACACACACACACACACACACACACACACACACACACACACACACACACACACACACACACAACGTGGTGTGTGTGTGTGTGTGTGTTGTGTGTGTGTGTGTGTGTGTGTGTGTGTGTGTGTGTGTGTGCGTGCTTCTGGTGTGTGTGTGTGTGTGTGTGTGTGTGTGTGTGTGTGTGTTTCTGGTGTGTGTGTGTGTGTGTGTGTGTGTGTGTGTGTGTGTGTGTGTGTGTGTGTGCTTGTGTGTGTGTGTGTGCTTGTGTGCTTGTGTGTGTGTGTGTGTGCGTGTGTGTGTGTGTGTGTGTGTGTTGTGTGTGTGTGTGTGTGGTAATATTATATCTTATTGTATTATATTGTATATTTTGTTATATATTATATTATATTGTATTACATTATATTAGAGATACACATGAAAAACAACATGTAAACAACCTCGTCTCCATTTCACCTTCTTCTGTTCTAAGGCCCATTTCATCTCCCACACAAATAAGATGGTTGTTTTGTTTTAGGTAGGCCCTGGAAGTCCACGGGGAACTTTTTTTGTTCTCATCATATAGGCATTTTTTTTAACCACTCCAGTACATCATGGAAAATACCAGGCTGTAATAGGCGGGGGATTTTGCCATGGTGTGTTCATATTCTTCATCACCCCCATGGATTCTGCTTCTCCAAATTCACCGGTCAAAAACGTATGGGACCAGAGTTCTGCTGTGTCTGTCAGAGTCCTATCGGCGTAGCGAGTCAGGTCAAGTCAGGTCAGTGGGAGATGAACGTCCTGTTTGCCGGAGGCCTTGAAGGACAGAATGTACTCGCTGACTGAAGTCTGCACACTTTGTGGCAGTTGTCGTTGGCAGTCGTGGGTCTGGTTCCGTGTGGGAACCGTGGTCTGTCGCTGTTTCAGCTCTGAATTCTTGAGAACTTGGGTTCACCTTGAGGTGTTGGTTGGCCGAAGATGGGCGTCGGTATACTTCGCCTCTTTCTCCCACCAAAAGGCCTGTCTTCAGGGCCACCAGGTGGACTTCTTCATCCTCGGGCGGCGATAGTCCTGTGCCGCGTGAGACCGCCTCAAAGAGAGAGCAGGACGAAAGTCGCTGGGGTGCTGCAGGAGTCCTTTCTACTCTATTCTCCACGCAGACTACGGCCGAGAGGGCAATTTTTCAGCCCAACCCCGAGAGGCGTGCTCCCATGCCCGACCCTCAAAAGCATGGTATCCCAGGCCATGGTAATTGTAGTCAGGCAGCGCTCCATCACCGATCGCCCCACATCTCCAGGAGCCGTCCCCGGTGACACAGGCTAGACCCGCCGTCACCCATACAGCTGGAAGGTTCGCTGCGCCGCCTGACACTGACCTCTCACATCGGTGTCCCTCAAAGGAGAGCTGCCACGTACCTCTCCCTTGGTGTTCGCTGCTTTCCCGCTTCACGGGGAACTGCGTACTGAGGGGGTGACCTTCCTGAGAACGACGGGCCAGCAGTACGTTTTATTTTATTCAATAGTGTCATTCACCTCTCTCTCGCTGTGTCTGTGTCTGTCTGTCTCTGTTTCTGTCTCTGGGTCTCTCTGTCTGTGTCTGTCTGTGTCTGTCTGTCTGTCTGTCTGTCTGTCTCTCTCTCTCTCTCTCTCTCTCTCTCTCTCTCTCTCTCTCTCTCTCTCAATCCCGATATCAACACGTGTTCTTTTTCTTTTTTTCTTTTCTTTTAGGCAGTTGGGACGTTAAGGACAGAACGTGAGTTCCTTCCTTTGTGACCTGTGCTGGGTCAAGCTTACAAGGTGCGTGAGAAAGTGTCCGTGAAAAGGTTCACTTCAGCTCTCACCTTAGTCTCAATGCTGTGACGTTGTTTCAGTTCTTTCACAATCGGTGCATTTAAAAAAATATATTTATGGGAAATTCGAAAGGCTATTCAAGAAACATTGAAATTGTTGTTGAGGAAAATGCTTTCAATACGAAGTATTAACAATCCCCTGTACACTTTGGGTTATATATTAGTTGATCAGGAAAAAAAAATCCAAGAGCAAGTGATACTGTTGTCCTGTATGATTCTTGGCGCTCTGTATGAAGAACAAGTGACATTGATGTTCTGTATGATTCTTGGCGTTCTGTATGAAGAACAAGTGACATTGATGTTCTGTATGATTCTTGGCGTTCTGTATGAAGAACAAGTGACATTGATGTTCTGTATGATTCTTGGTGTTCTGTATGAAGAACAAGTGACATTGATGTTCTGTATGATTCTTGGTGTTCTGTATGAAGAACAAGTGACATTGATGTTCTGTATGATTCTTGGTGTTCTGTATGAAGAACAAGTGACATTGATGTTCTGTATGATTCTTGGTGTTCTGTATGAAGAACAAGTGACATTGATGTTCTGTATGATTCTTGGTGTTCTGTATGAAGAACAAGTGACATTGATGTCCTGTATGATTCTTGGCATTCTGTATGAAGAACAAGTGATATTGGCGTTCTGTATGAAGAACAAGTGATATTGGCGTTCTGCATGAAGAACAAGTGATATTGGCGTTCTGTATGAAGAACAAGTGACGTTAATGTCCTTGTATGATTCTTGGCGTTCTGTATGAAGAACAAGTGATATTGATGTTCTGTATGATTAT
>CM065742.1:43999712-44002212 GCA_033310375.1 Conus canariensis
AAGGCCTGGCGGACAGCAGCCCACTCCTGCTGGAGTGACTCAAACAGCTGACCCAGTTTAGCAGGAGGAGGACGACGCTGCTGCAGTCTCCGGCCCAGCTCATCCCAAAGATGTTCGATGGGGTTCAGGTCTGGGCTGTTTGCGGGCCACTGCATTCTGTTGACACCAGCAGCTTGGAGAAACGTGTTTACTGCTCTGGTGCGATGGGGCCGTGCATTGTCGTCTTGAAAGACTGCCTGAGGTCCAAGCTGTTGAAGGGCTGGCAGCACCAGGGGTTGCAAAAGCTCTGTTTGGTAGCGAACACCATTCAAGTTCCCTGCCACATTGTAGAGAACCGTTCTGTAGCGTGTGCTTATGCCGCCCCAAATCATAACGGATCCCCCACCATAGCGGTTCCTTTCCAGGACAGCTTCTTCTGCAAAACGCTCCCCACGGCGTCTCCAGACCCTGTTCCGTCTATCGGTGGGATCCAGGCAGAACCGCGACTCGTCTATAAACATCACGTTAGCCACTGTTCATGTGTACATCTCACGTGCTGCGTGCACCATACACGGCGTGCCGCTCTGTGGGCATCAGTCAAACGAGGTCTTATGGCTGGTCGTCGAGCACGGAGGTTAGCGGCGTGTAGGCGGTTTCGTATGGTCTGATCACTGACAACAGTGTTGGTGGCATCTCTAAGGCGACGTCTGATATTGTTTGCACTTGCTGTTCTTTCTTGTGTGGCCTGCCTTTCAATGTATCGGTCCTCTCGTGGTGTTGTTATTCTTGGTCGACCAGAGCGTGGTCGTTCTTGCACTCTTCCTGTGTCTTGAAAGCGTTGTCTGAGTCTGATAACAACAGAGTGTGATACCCCAAGTCTCCGTGCCACTTCCCGGACTGCAACTCCTTCTTGGAGCCATCCTATTGCTCTTCCTCGATCCAGCTCGTTCAGTCTTCGACGTGGAGGCATGCTGTTGCATTGCATTTTTCGCCAGTACAGTGGCTTTTAAAGACATTTGGTTGAGCATACTTTATGACCTACAGCCTGATTTAGCTCGTGCTTCACATGATTTTGATTCAGCACATGCTCCTCGGATCCCAAGCACATCAGAAATTCACCCCAATTTGTTCCAAAAATGACAAGTCGCGACACGTGTTTTTCAAGGCGCGTGAGAAATGTGTGCCACAAAATTGCAGTTGCCGCATTCACTATCAATTTGTGCGTGTGGTTCAGTTTGTTTGGACCACAAAGGCGGTACAACTGAATTTTTGTGAATTTTAAAAAAGTTTTTGTGCATTCTCAATGTTGGTCCTTAACTTTGTTTGAACAGTATATATAATAAAACGGGTAGAATGGTGGTGTTAGTGATTTGAGAGGGGCAGGGGGAGCGAGGGGTATATGGAATGGGACAGTCACCCCCCCCCCCCCCCACCACCACCTGCAGTGTGAGGTACCAGAACTGAGATCAGAGAGGACAGTCTCTAAGATGTGGGAGGTAGTTAGGTAGTTGTAGTCTTTATGCTCATGAGCAAAGCTGAGATGCCAGCACCTGTGAGACACTTGTGGGTACTGACCTCGGGCTGGTCCATGTAATTGCATCATGCACAGCAGATTACATGACCATCATTCCTGCGACCAGGGTGAGTGCGGAAGGGTAGGGAGGAGGAGGAAGAGGAGGAGGTTGGTGGCTTCTCTGAAATGGTGGCGAGGGAGTATGAGGCCCCCCTCGTCTCAACCGTGAGCGACCACCTGCACCATCAGCTACGCGAAGGAGGAGGAGGAGGGTGCGGGGGGTGGGGAGGAGGGGGGGGGGGAGGCAGCAGATCTGGCGACCCGTGCGAAAGTTATCTAAAAGTTCTCTGTCCCGTTGTTTGTTAGTGCTGTGTGACTATCACTGTTTCGATTTGCATCAACCGTCAACCAGACAGACCAAGAGAAGAGTGTGAGAAGAAGAGGGGGTTGAGGGGGTGAAGGGTAAAAAATGACGTAAACTGGTAATCCTAAATGCAGTTTGTGAGGCAAAGACACACACACACACACACACACACACACACACACACACACACACACACACACACACATCACAGAGAGAGAGAGAGAGAGAGAGAGAGAGAGGAGAGAGAGAGAGAGAGAGAGAGAGAGAGATGGCATCTTTCAACCCCAGTGTCCAAGACCACCAACCGGTGCAGTTTGGCCAAGCGTGGCGACTGCTCTTTCCGCCGTCACCCTCAGATATTTCTTGCGCCCTTCTATCATCAGGAGGTACGCTCATCTGTCGCTCTGGCGTATGAGCATGCGCCACGGATGTGACGTCATGCGTGATGACGTCAAACAGCTGGCGTTGTCCTGTCTTGGCAGGGACGGACGGTATAGTGGAAGGTAAGTGCGGTATACTACAGGAGTTTCTAATTACCTGTCTTTCTACGCAACCTAGTGTTTGTGTTGGCCGCCTGTAGCTACAGCGGTAAGTATAGGAACAGTGACTTAGTCTTGAGGGATGTGTGGGAGTGGGGCGGGGGG
>CM065742.1:44029712-44032212 GCA_033310375.1 Conus canariensis
TGGGGGGGGTAGGTATGGGGGTGGGGAAGGTACGTAGGGGTGGGGGTGGATGTAAAGTGTGTGCGTGTGTGTGTGTGTGTAATAATAATAATAACAATGGTTTATTCAGTTTTTGCAGGCCCTCTGGCCCATATGAACAGGAGAACTGAATTGCACAATAATTAGCATGGTATAGGTGAGTTTGAAAGAGTATAATGACAAAGAAACAAGAAATACACGGCAAATCTTATAGCAACACAAGTAAACGTTTACCTTTCGAATCAGTTATAGACTGAGATTTCAATTCCTTAATTTTAGGGATTCAGTAATGTATACTGCAACTTTGAATAACAATTCATTTGACATATTTCTACCTAATAACTGTATCTTAAATTCCGATGGAAAACGATAATAATACAAGGGTATGAATTTCCTGCGAAGTGTGGAATATTTAGGACAAATTAACATGAAATGACATAAATCTTCAATACAATGACCATCACACTGTTTACAAAATGGGTCGGTGATTTGTTGAGTCGAGTGACATACACTGTTCAGAGGTAGCCGATTGCATCTAAACAGACACAAAACACGACGATGTTCGCGAGCAGACAACTGACTCACATAACCGGCCATTATTAACTCTGGGTGATACATACAATAGTCAGGGTATGATGAAAGCGAAGAATGCCAGTCTTGAAAATACGAATCCTTCAAACGTTGTTTGAGCAGATCTATAAAACAATGAGCATTTCCTACATTCTGCATCTGCCATACATATCCAAACCCATAAGTGCACAATAGCAGTCTTACACGTGTAACCCAGTTTTTTCTACCAGAGTGATCGTGCATTTGCAACATTTTATAGCATTGTTTTGGATATCTATTGTCGGACATAGACACAAGCCTGCACCAATATTTCACAAGTCGAAGATATGTATCAATATAGATAGGATATCTACCACACTCCCCAAGGGCAACGTTGTTTTTGACATCCCTTCCAACCCCTAAAATCATCTTGCAAAATTTAATCTGGACTTTTTCAATAGCATCATATTTTTGAAACCCCCATATTTCAGAACCATACAACAGAATTGGCTTTACTTTCGTGTCAAAAATTTTTAATAACGTAGCAACTGGAATTCCTTGAAGTTTAACATGCAGTCTTTTAATTCCTGCCACTGCTCTGAGAGCCTTACCTGACAGATTTTCTGCACACCTGGACCAGTTTAATGTGGCTGAGAATAAAACGCCAAGATAGTTGTATCTAGGTTCAACCTGAATCTGCTTACCATCATACCACCATCTCTCACTTGATTTAATGAAACCACCATTTTTGAACACAACCACTCTGGTTTTATCCATATTCACGGTCAGGCCCCATTTACGGCAGTATTTTTCCAGACACACTATCTTCTTCTGCAAGTCTGCCACAGAATCGGAAACTAAAGCAATATCATCTGCATACATCAACAGAAAAATACCCAGTGGGTCAGCAAAAATGTCAATACCTCTTGCACCACAGTCTAATAAGTCAGCTTGCAACTCAGACAAAAATATAGAGAACAACAATGGACTTAAAACACATCCTTGTCTTACACCTGACACAGAGTCAAAATACTCAGTTATACTGGTCCCCACTTTGACAGCAGCTTTCACATTTCTATACATAGCCTTTAATGTTTTGTACATTTTTCCGTGAATACCTGTTTTCTGTAATATGAAGTATAGCAGTTTTTGTCTGTGTATACTATCGAATGCTTTAGAGAAATCCACAAAAAGCGTGTAAAACCGACCACCATGTTTTGTCAGGTATTTTTGAACCAGTGATTGAAGAGAAAAAATGTTATCTGTGGTACTGTAACCTTTGCGAAAACCAGCTTGAGCTTCAGGAATAGTATCATTTGCATCACAAAAGTCCTTTAGTCTGTTATTAACTACTGTACTGTATAATTTGCTGATTATGTTCAACAATGAAATCCCCCTATAATTGTCTGTTTTCATCGAACTACCTTTTTTGTGTAACGGGAATATGACAGCTTTCGTCCAGCTTTGAGGGTACTCCCCACTTTCAAAAATTCTGTTGAACAATGGATACAGAAATTTAACAAGAACATCTTCAGCATGAATGAAAAAATCAGAGGACAGACAATCTGGACCAGCTGCTTTTCCATGTTTTAATGCACGAATAGCACTACGAATTTCAACCTCTGAAATATCCCCATCTCCTTGGGCATTTAAACAATCACTGCAATTTCCAGATACATGATCATTTAGAACATCATCAACCTCCCGGTCAAAATCAGAGTCATCCGCTGATTGCTCTACATTGAACAGATTTTTAAAGTAATCATACCACGCACGAGGTGAGATCAAATTCGAACAGTTCGGTTTGGTTGATGTCAATGACTTAACTTTTTGCCAAAACGCTCTGGAATTAATATCAGAACATGCAATATTTAGTTCGTTTAAAACGCGCTCATTTTGTACTGCTTTTTTACTTTCACACAAATCTTTAAAT
>CM065742.1:44039712-44054712 GCA_033310375.1 Conus canariensis
CACATCTCTAAGGATCTCCTACACACTGATATCCCTCTCTAAGGATCTCCTACACACATATATCCCTCTCTAAGGATCTCCTACATTAATATCCCTCTCTAAGGATCTCCTACACGCATATACCCTCTCTAAGGATCTCCTACACACAGAGATCCCTCTCTAAGGATCTCCTACACACAGAGATCCTTCTCTTAGGATCTCCTACACACAGATAGCCCTCTCTAAGGATCTCCTAGTTATTAAGGCCAGTCGTGTGGTTACTGTTGTTCTCTCAGCTATGCTCTCGTCTGTCTCGTTGTTGAAGATTCCGTCTACTGTCTTCCATCTACCAGTTTCGTTGTCCTTCCCGTGAGATCTTGGCTGTTATGTAGATGTATGGATACCCATCCACCCCACTCGCAATGAATCGTCTACACACACACACACACACACACACACACACACACACACACACACACACACACACACACACCCTGCGCGCACATTACACGCACGCACACACGCACGCACGCACGCACGCACACACACAGGTACACTCGCGCGCACTCACCCCACACACACACACACACACACACACACACACACACACACACACACACACCCACACACACTCACTCACTCACTCACACACACACAAGCACGCATGCATGCATGGACGCACGCATGCACGCGCGCGCGCACGCACACACACACACACGCACACACACACACGCACACACACACACACACACACACACACACACACACACACACACACACACACTCACACACACACACACACACACACACACACACACACACACACATACACACACACACTCTCTCTCTCTCTCTCTCTCTCTCTCTCTCTCTCTCTCTCTCCATGAAATCCTCGTGATGTTTAGCGGTGAACGCTTGTTAAAGACCAGTCTGTCGCCCCTGCCCAATTTGTCGCCCGGCGACAGATTGGTCTTCAAACCAGGACCAATCTGTCGCCCAGGCGACAGACTGGTCTTCAACACCAGGACCAATCTGTCGCCCAGGCGACAGACTGGTCTTCAACACCAGGACCAATCTGTCGCCCGGCGACAGATTGGGCCTGGGTGTTGCATATTTTGATGGGATAGACCTTATAGGGAAGACAGCATGACTGAAGAGGGAATATTTGAGCGGATAGAAAAACACAGCGTCACAGCGAACTACTTTTGAAGTTGGAGTGTTTCTACTCCTGTGGCGGGGTAATAAAGAATCGCGGCCCCTGTAACTCCAGGGTATTGGGGCCAATTCTCTCTCTCTCTCTCTCTCTCTCTCCTCTCTCTCTCTCTGTCTCTGTCTCTCTCTCTCTCTCTCTCTCTCTCTCTCGTCATTTTCGGTTCCTTGTAATGCCAATGCTGCAACAAAGCCCAGTTAATTGAAATTCCTTGGGACTACTCCTTGACTTGCTCAGTTAATTTCCAATTTGTTAGGTTTATTTTGAGTTTGTTTTAGATTGGGCAAAAATTTAGATTAACTCAACACGCGGATAATTTTAAATTCGGATATTTAAAAGTCCATAGGTGGTTCAAAGGCTCTTTCAATTAACCGGGTTTTACTGTACATGGTCAGTTCAGTGGTGTTCATGATCTCTTTGATACAGAATCTATACAACCTATTTTGACCTACATCATATTAAGAGGAGACGTACATATTAAAAAATATATGTAGATAGATACTGCATCAAAGTGACCACAGGTCATCTACGTCATGAAAGGTAGAAAAAAAGCTCATCACACAATAATATGCAATCAAATAGAGAAAACATGGAATTTACATCACAATGAAAACTGGTCATTCTTGCTGATTACCGGTCATCTGTGTTGTAAGGAGCAGATAAACGCCCATACCACAACAACATTCTGTCTGTCAAACATTTTTTAAAATATGGAATTGGCATCAAACTGATCACTGGTCATTGTCACTGACCACTGGTCATCTAAATTACAAGAAGCACAGAAATATTCATATAATAAACAGTAAGCAATTACGTTTTCCAAACTGGTCACTGGTCATTGTTGCTGACCACTAGTCATACTACGTTTTAAGAAGCATATACACCCTATAACACATCAATACAGAATGAGATAATGAAAATATGAAATTGACATAAAACTGACCACTAGTCTTTCTTGCAGACCACTGGTCTTCTACATTAAAAAAGAAAACATTAAACATATCAATGTGGAGTGAACTCAGGAAAATATTAAATTTACATGAAACTGACCACTGGTCAATCTTGTTGACCACCGGACATCTACATTGTAAACTGTACAGAAGCGTTTATAACACACCAATATGCAGTGAAATAGTGAAAACGTGAAATTTTCATGAAGCTGACCACTGGTTTTGGCACTGACCAGTAGTTATCTAGGTTGTGAATATTATAAAATTACTATTAGAGCATACGCAGCCTAAGTAGTGAACATTTGGCTTTTACAATAAACTGAACTACTTCGTGGTCACCCCATTCGATAGGGAGAGTATTGGACAGGTAACGTTTATGGCCAATGTTTAATACCATGTCCATATAAACTTACCAAAAAAAAAAAAATTGTGTGTTTGCCTACTTTCCAGCGTGAATTATATTATTTGGATTTGATAACTGGTTGATTTAACTACTTGACACTTGCATGTTTGATTTTTCTGATTGATTATGCACTCTGAAGATTTCTCAATGTGACCATTCAATATAAAAACAACAATAAACTCCTGACTGATTCCATCACTTTTTATTGATTTTATTATCATTTGGCTCTTAGTTTGAAGTTAAGGAAAGACAAGAAACTAATAACAAAATTGAAAATAAATAAATAAATACAAATATGGGGCACTTCCCACACTTTCTCTCACAATCGGAGAAAGTGTGGGGGCGCCCTCATACTTTCTCTCACATGGGAGAAAGTGCAAAAGGGGAAGGACCACACTTTCTCTCAATCCCGCACTTTCGTCTTAAGTGAGAGAAAGTGAGCCCCCCACACTTTCTCCTAAAGTGAGAGAAAGTGTGGGAATGAGAGAAACTGTGGCCCAACATCAATTTATTGAGAGCAAGGTAAGTTGGCGACAAATTGGCCAAGCGGCGACAGATTGGACAGTGAAGTGCGACCCAATCTGTCGACCTCAAAAACTTAGAATGGGCGACAGATTGGTCCTGGTGCTGAGGACCAATCTGTCGCCTGGGCGACAAATTGGTCCTGGTGTTGAGGCCCAATCTGTCGCCGGGCGACAAATTGGGCAGGGGCGACAGATCAGTCGTTAACAAACGCTCATGAAAAAAGAAAAAAAAAAAAAAAGATCCATTGAAAATCATCACAAATGCGCGCTTATGAGTATTTCAGATGTACACTTCTGAGATGAAAGAAGCACGTGAACTTTCTGACATCAACTGGATGCGTTATGCGCTTTTGCGGGCTCCTCATACTGAGCCTAAAGCGTGTGGTTCCCAGCAATGTTGAATACTGGTCATAAGATATACACACATGTCTGAAATGTGAAATACCTCGAAACTTAGGGCTGTTGGCTTATACTTGTTCCACTTGACTACTATTATTACGATGTCCGTCATCTCTCTCAGCCTCTCCTTGTCTCTGTCTGTCTGTCGTCGTCGCGTCTATAACTATTATTTGTTGCCTATCTATTCATCCATCATCCGTTATGTATGTATGTATGTATGTATGTATGTATGTATGTATGTATGTATGTATGTATGTATGTATTATGTATGTACGTACGTACGCACGTACGTATACGTACGTAGTAGTATGTATGTATGTATGTATGTATGTATGTATGTATGTATTTTATCTATCTATCTCTGTCTGTCTCTCTGTCTGCCTGTCTATGATGAACAAATAGGTAGTGTGTGTGTGTGTGTGGGGGGGGGGGGGGGGGTAAATAAGTGCAGACCAACAATTTTGCCTCAGTCATCAAAACAAAGACGTGGCAAAGAGTGAAGAGAAAACAGAGGAACGTAAAGGAGGGAAGGGGAAGGGGGAGGGGAGGGGAAGGGAAAGGGGTGTGGTGCACTGCGTGAGGTGCTGATGGTGGGTGAAAATGGCACTGAGAAAGAGGGCGCCAGAATGTAGAATGTCAATATTCAATCCTTCACGAGCAGCGTCCGTGAACCGTCAACGTTCCTTCGTGAACACAGCGCCATCATACGTGAACCGTCAACGTTCCTTCGTGAACACAGTGCCATCATCCGTGAACCGTCAACGTTCCTTCGTGAACACAGCGCCATAGATCGCCTATCTGGTGTCGGCTTTAAAGTTGGTGCGCTGACTCGGACTCACAGCTGAACCAGGCTGATCGTGTCGGTTCTCCCTTGGCATCAGATGGAGGTTGACCATATATTCGATTCTCTGGGATCGTCACCACCAAGGGCTCTTAAACAAATCGCGCTGGTATCTCAAAGCACCCAGTGAAGGGTAGAAAGGCAAAATGAAAAGAATATGATAAACACACAAGGTAATGACGCCTAGCTCTCCATTTCCGTAGGAGTTGATCGAAAATCACTATCGGACCTGGATGAACATGGATTATTCCAAATGACTTTTTTTTTTTTTGCTGTCCCAACCTCTGCGCCACCTCAGAGGCAGTGCATCCACGCCGCTCATTCCGACACCCCATCCACAGCCACAGCCCGGTCGGCCCCGCCGCAGCCCTGACACCAGCAATCCACAGGGAGCAGTCAATGTCAAGTCGTCAAGAGGCAACCCACCGGAGGAGACACTGCACTGCTGCCTAGTCACTTCGGTGGTGTTCAGTGGCGCCTGTTCTGATCTAACATACGCAGGACACCACCTACTAAGCCCCCTACTGACGACAATAATTGCTTAGTCGCGGAGCCGGCGTGAGTGAGCTCTCCCTCCGGAGGGCGCCACCACGTCCGTCCAACGACAGCCCCCATGGACTCGCCGATACCGGTGACCCCGACGGAACCAAACCAAGGCCACAGACGTGGAGAGGACATAGAAATTGAGGTCACCATGAGAGCAGGGCATGAAGGGCCACGGAATTTGAGACATTTTTTTTATGCTGATCGATGAGAATGAGGATGATTAAGATGATGCTACGGATTTCCATTTTGGGCTGAGACTACATGACAGGGCTGTACTCTATGCTTCCTTTCATAATATATTCCGGCGTCAACCAGGCCCGAGAGATAGAGGCACCTGCAGTGTTGGTCAGGAAATTTGAGCAACACTTTCAGAAACGCATCCATTCAGTGGATGAAACTCCACTGCGTGGTCCCAGTCTTCCCAACTGAGTCCGCAGCAACTCAACTCTGGGTAGGAGCTGGTCGGGGCAGAAAAACCCACATGACTTCTGATGGGATTCGAACCCATGACCTCCCAGCCGGGAGTCCGCGACGCTAACCACTTCGCCACGGCAGCTGGCATTCCAAATGACTTACTTGTGCTTCACACACACACACACACACACACACACACACACACACACACACACACACACACACACACACATCTCTGTCTGTCTGTCTGTTAGTCTGTCTGTCTGTCTGTCTGTCTGTCTGTCTGTTTTCTCTCTCTCTCTCTCTCTCTCTCTCTCTCTCTCTCTCTCTCTCTCTCTCTTCTCAAGGGAGTGGAGCAAACATCAATATCTGTTCCTGTTAAAACATACAGCAGTAAAATACAGACTCACCTTTAAGGAGAAGAAACCATGAGAACTAATCCCTTTCGAATGAACGCTCTGTGAGTTTTTACCGTTCCTGCAAAGTGAAGATGGGCAGGACTAGCGCACCACAGCTGTTTCGCCAGGTTGAGAGCTCATCAGGCTTGTTTGTTATCGGGACCTGGTTACGCTGCTGATGAGAAGCACTCACATGCGAGCAAAAACTCTCTAAGATCGAGTGAATCCTTTTGCATGAAAACTGTCTCCGAAGTAGAGCCCGCTTTCATTCCCTGTCTAGAAATGTAAAGCATCCAGACCCATGTGTTATTATCCGGAGCTGCCAGCCATCTTTCTTTCGGCTCAAACACACGTCATTTTCCTGTTCTGCTCGGCGTCCAAAAATTCTGCTCGCGAACAGAAAAAAAAAAAAGTTCGTTTATTCGCAGAGTTTGCACATCTGCCACTCGAATTACCAAACATCTGTTTGGAGACTTACTTCCGGTTCTTCCGCCGCCATCATGTCGAAACGACCTTGTGGACCAATTAACGCTGAGGCAGAAAAGAAGAAAAAAAAATCAGAACAGAAGCTCAGATTCAGTTTACTTTCTGCTGTCATGATGGGTGTGCTGCCGATCCCAGTCAGCAATTCCGCCTCTGAAAGTGTTCAGCCCTGTCAGGAAGAACCTGACAGATTTGTGTCCCTCCTTGGGTCAAGACACTACAGAGGCACTGATGATGCTGAAGTGCAAAGATGACCCAAGTCATAAGATGAAGCTTGATGACAGTGTCGATGATCCCAGTCATAAGATGAAGCTCGATGACAGTGTGCTGGGCAAAAGAATAGAAAATGAAGTGTCTGGAATGTCGTTCTTTCGTTTAGTGGGCGATAGCATGTATTTCTCTCAACTGTCAGAAATCCTCACAATTTTCGATAAAAAGTATTCCTCTTAATTCTCTTCAGCGGCAGGCTGCTCTGAATATCATTTTTCTATTTTGGCACAACCTGCGTTAACCCATGTGTAAAACAGTCTAGTGGCAACCAACATTTTAAACTTGGGAGTTTTTGTTGTTGTTTTTTGTTTGGGTTTTTATCAAAGTTAGCTTTCATCGTTGGGAACTTTTATTCTTCTCTCTGGCTGTTTTTTGTGTGTAAATATTTATTTATTCATTTTTGTACCATTTGATTTTTAGACGAAGTTAATTTCGAGTTTCCTTTTGTTGCTGACATGGAAGTGCTTCTCGTCAGGTAAGCAGGTCCCAGTCATCAGCCTGATGAGGTCTCGGTAGGGTGAAACAGCTGCAGGTCCCAGTCATCAGCCTGATGAGGTCTGGGTAGGGTGAAACAGCTGCAGGTCCCAGTCATCAGCCTGATGAAGTCTGGGTAGGGTGAAACAGCTGCAGGTCCCAGTCATAAACCTGATGAGGTCTGGGTAGGGTGAAACAACTGCAGGTCCCAGTCATAAACCTGATGAGGTCTGGGTAGGGTGAAACAGCTGCAGGTCCCAGTCATAAACCTGATTAGGTCTGGGTAGGGTGAAACAGCTGCAGGTCCCAGTCATAAACCTGATGAGGTCTCGGTAGGGTGAAACAGCTGCAGGTCCCAGTCATAAACCTGATGAGGTCTGGGTAGGTGAAACAGCTGCAGGTCCAGTCATCAGCCTGATGAGGTCTGGGTAGGGTGAAACAGCTGCAGGTCCCAGTCATCAGCCTGATGAGGTCTGGGTAGGGTGAAACGGCTGCAGGTCCCAGTCATCAGCCTGATGAGGTCTCGGTAGGTGAAACAGCAGTGGATGGCTTGTCCTGCTGACTGACTTCTACTCTTGGAGAAACAATAGAACTCATAGGGTCCTCACTGGAGGAGGTTTCTTAATAATAATAATGAATACTTATATAGCTCCTATTCTCGGCTAGAGACCAAGCTCTAAGCTCTTTACAATCCACGTTTGTTTACACAACGGGCTGCCTACCTGGGTAGTGCCGACTGAAGAGCTGCCAGCTGGCGCTTCATTCAGTCGTTTCCCGTGTCATCCAGTCAATATCGTTCACTCAGTTTCCTTACTTCCTTCATTCTTTCCATTTTTCACGCAGGGTGCATGCTGTTTGTAACGTGTCATCCATACCAACGACCAAACCTGGCCTACTCTTCCGAAAGTTGGAGATGGGATTTTACGAGTGTGCAAGATGTTATGCGTGCGTTCACACACGGAACCTCGGTTTATAGTCTCATTCGAAGGACTGTATGGGAAATGGAGTCCGAACCAATGTTAACTCCGAGGGAACTGTGTTCTTTTCCCCTTCAACGCACGTCTCTCTTTTATTAGAGTATTGTATTTCAACTGGGACAAATACTGTTGTTTGTTATATTTTTCCACGCTCTGTCTGACAATTAAAGCCAGAGTCGCTGCGATGTTAGTGCTATCTCTGTTTTTGCGTGGGCTACATCAACTTGTGTGCCCTGGGAGCTTGCGCATCGGCGTCTATTACTCCAAACGTGGGAGTGGCTTAAAGTCTATAATTATGTCGATCTATCTATCTAGCTGTCTGACTATTTTGTCTGTCTAGCTAGCTAACTATTTATCTGCCTGTCTGTCTATCTGTCTGTTTGTCTAGTTATCTGTCCATATGTCTGTCAACCTATCTACCTACCTATCTCTCTCTCTCTCTCTCTCTCTCTCTCTCTCTTATATTATTAATATATATATATAATATATCTATCTATCTATCTATCTATATATCTGTCTGTCTCTCTATCTATCTATCTGTCTGCTGTTTGTCTAATTGTCTGTCTGTTTGTCTGTCTGTCTGTCTGTCTGTCTGTCTGTCTCTGTCTATCTATCTATCTATCTCTACAGAACAAGAAACGTAAAAAGTTTCTCTTCTCTCTCTCTCTCTCTCTCTCTCTCTCTCTCTCTCTCTTCTCTCTCTCTCTCTCTCTACTCTCCTTCTCTCTCTCTGTATGCACGGACAACTCAATATTACATACTGATTAAAAAGAAAAAACAACAACAACCTAAAACCTCACAAACAAGCATTCGCCTACCCACTCACCCCCCTCAAAACAGTCACACACAGAATCAAAAACAACCAAAAAGCAACAACAACAACAACAACAACAACAACAACACAACAACAACAACACTGAATTTCTTTCACAATGTTTCGTAAATCATGTCTGCGTGGTGAATGTGTGTGTTTATGCATGCATCTGCTTGTGTAAGGGTATGTGTATGAGAGAGAGAGAGAGAGAGAGAGAGAGAGATGAGAGAGGAGAGAGAGAGTGTGTGTGTGTGTGTGTGTGTGTGTGGTGTGTGTGTGTGTGTGTGTGTGTGTGTGTTGTGAGATTCATTTAACGTCTTTCCACTAATCGTGATATTAGACGATAAAAAAAAGAAAAAACAAAACAAAACAAAAGAAAAAAAAAAGAAAAGGAGTGTGTAAGAGAAGAAGACTAGTGCATGACTGAAGGTTATAGAGTTCCAAGTATGCATGCATGTATGTGTGAAAGTGTGTACACAATATGGTGCTTAGACGGTTATATTTAAAATATATCTGATTAAAGAAATAAGTATATAACTACACTATTAGAAATAATAAACAAAACAGAAAAAAACATATATATAACAACAACAAAATCAGTGAACACCCCCACCCCACCCCACCCACCCCCTTCCTTTCCTTCCCTCTCTATCCTCTCCCCATCCCTCCCTCCCCCTCCATCACTTATATATTTAAAAAAAAATTCAGATACTGTAGTGACCAACTGGACTGATATCTGAACTTAAAAAAAAAATCTTAGGTTAAAGCTGGTGAATTGAATATAATGTGCGAGTTATTTTGCAACAAAACTGGAATAAAAGTATTTACAAGTTCTTACGTGTGTGCTTATGCTTGTACACGCACACGTATGTGTGCGTGTGCGTGTGCGCGTGTGTGTATACATATGCAAGTGTGTTTGAGTATGTGTGTGCATATGTGTGTGCTTATATGAGTGCTTATATGAATAATAATGGTAATTACAAAGCACTTAAATTTTTCAAAAAAGTTTCAAAGGAAAAAAAAAATTAACAAAACTAATCAATTTAACAATCATCAAGGCACAGAACCGTAACCTTTCTCCGTCCTTGTCACTTTTAAGCTTTGTACATTATTCCATCTTCCCTCCCCACACTTATGCCCGCCCCACATACAACAAAAAAGGAACCTATAAATACTTCCCCAATGGAGTGCGCTCTAAGCATACAAAAACTCATATGTTAGAGCTTGTGACTCAAAGATGGCCTGTGCACTATTTTGTCTCAATACTGGAATTATTTTTTTCATGTCTTGACATGTAACAATATGTTCACGTGTTATTTTCTTTTTACATAAACACACTATGTTTTTAACATATTTTGTTTTAAAAGCATCAAGTTTCCACCTATACATCAACGAAATTATATTTTTATTTAAACTAAAGTTATGTTGAATGATTTTAATACCAAAAGTATCAAACTGATTTTGATTGTCATGTTCTATCATTCTATCTTTGAAAGTTTTCAAAATATGTGTTTTAACTAGATTGCACTGCTCATGTACCGATAAGGCTAGTTTAAGATATTCAGAACCAGAGATATGTTTTGCTCCACATTTAGCTGCCCTATCTACTTTATCGTTATAATAAAAGGAACAGTGTGAAGGAATCCAACAAAAGGATAACTGGGTGCCTCCTTCAATAAGCATGTGGATCAAACAGCTTACCTCAGTAGAAAGAAACTCGTGGAGAGCGTGGCAGCAGAGAGTCCTCAGAAGAGAAGCCCCCTTCAAGCAAGTGTTTCGGCCCTTATCTCCTGACACTCTAGGGGGGTTGGGCCACACCCGGTTCATGACTCCGGATGTCCCTCTGCTGCCCCTTTTTTTCCCATCTTGGGACGAGCCATGGCTGGGATTCGAACCCATGACCCTCTGGACATGCTCATTTTCCACTTAATGACTCGCGCTTTAACCACTGAGCCACAGGGACACCTGATATTTGTAGGGAAATTAAGCCTTATGAAGTTCACTTTTGTTCCTCCTTGACCAGATCCAGCTTGAACACCTCTCTGCCGCTTCTGCCATTGCTTTCAGGGCTCTGGTTTTTTCCTTCCCTGCAACTGAGAGCTGTTTCATGAGGCTGTATGCAGACGTTCCTACAAACCCCCTAGCTCCAATTTCTGCAGTGAGGACTTTGACCTGATAGCCTTCTCTCCTCAGGCTGTTTGCCAGATCAGCATACTTTTCAGTCTTGTAGATTTGAGCTGCCTCCATTCTGTTCTCATATGGCACCGTGAGCTCGATCATGATCAGCTGCTTGGTTGACTTAGAGTGGACTACTATGTCTGGTCTCATGCCACTCTTGCTGATGATCTCTGGGTGACTCTTCCATTCTGGGAGGTCTGCAGTGCACTCCCAGTCATCTGCCCCGTCCAGCAGACTCTGCCTGCATGTTTCGAGTGGCACTGTTGTTCTTGGCCATGATTTGCTGCCTCCTGCCGTGAAGAATGTTGCGGGTGCTTTTGGAGTCCTGATTTTCCCTTTTGTGGTGTTGGTACTAGCCCAGACTACTTGTACAATTTCTTTGAGCACTTGGTTGTGCCTCCATGTGTACCTTCCTTGAGCCAGGGCTACTTTACATGAGCTTAGGACATGCTCCACTGTTTGTTTTTCATGGCAGAGGGGGCATGCAGGATCGTCTGTTTTCCCCCACTTCACCAGGTTTGCATTTGAGGGCAGAAGGTCATATGCAGATCTGAGAATGAAGCTGATCCTGAGAGGGGCCATGTGCCAAATGTCATTCCAAGTGAGACTTCTTTGGAGTGCATTCTCCCACGTTGTCCACTGCCCTTGCTGGCTCTGCTGGACTGCTTTTTGGAGTCTTTTTTGGTCTTCTTCTTTTCTCATCTCCTGAATCATCATGTCTCTTTTGGCTTTTCCTTTGGCCTTTGACCACCATTCAGTTTTGGTCACCCCCAGTCCCTGTCTGTTGGTCTGTGTGTGTCCTGTTATTTCTCTGATCTTGAGACTTTCTTTTGCAGAATCCATCGCCTCTTGAACTTTCCATTTTCTGCCTGTCTTCAGCTGGGGCTTAATTGCTTCTACCACCTTGTCTCCTGAGTCCTCCAGCATGCTTTGAAGTCTGATCTTCCCTGCTTTGTATTCCTCCAGGATGGATTTCAGGGGTAGTTTCAGCTTTGCTTGGCGACAGTACAGCGCTATGTCAGTGAGACAGGGTGGGACACCAAGCCATTTCCTTGTGAACTTGTTGATTTTGGCTTCCATTACCTCCACTATGCTGGTGCAGATGTCGTATATCATCAGAGGCCATAGCAGCTTTGGTATCAGCATGAACTGCAGACACCAGACCTTGTATTTGCCAGGGAGCCCACACTGGTCAATGGTCTCCAAGCCTTCCTCCGCCATCTGCTTGGTTTCTTTCGCTCTTTGTGTGTCTTTCAGCGTATCATCATACCATCTTCCAAGGCTCTTGACTGGTTCTTCTGTGACTGTTGGAATGGCCTGGTTGGCAACACTGAAGACCACAGATCCGGCCACTTTTCCTTTCCTCAGTGAGAGACTCCGTGATTTCTTTGGCTTGAACTTCATTCTGGATGAGGCAACTATGTCGTCCAGCCTCTCCAGCACATGACGTGTCTCGTCTTCTCTGGATGAAATCACTGTAGTGTCATCCATGAAGGCCTTGAGAGGAGGCATCTTGTATCCATCGCCAAGGTCTGTTTGTCTCGCGTTGTTTGTTGCTGCTTTCAAGATGAGTTCCATTGCCAGCACGAACAGTATTGGGGAAATTGCACAGCCCATTGCAATACCCACTTCCAAGTTGATCCAGTCTGTTGTGTACTCCTTGGTAGAGAACCGCATTGAGAAGCCATTGAAGTACTTCTTGAGCATGTCGCGGATGTTCTTTGGCACATGGTACATCTCAAGAGCCAACTGTATCATCTCATGGGGCACAGATCCATATGCGTTTGCCAGATCAAGCCACACTACGTCCAGGTCTCTCTTTTCTGTTTTTGCTTTTTGGATTGCGTCCCAGATCATTGTGGCGTGTTCTACACAGCCCGCCACGCCTGGGATGCCACCTTTCTGGACTGACACATCCAAGTACTTGTTTTCCATCAGGTACTTGGTCAGCCTTGCTGCCATGACAGAGAAGAAGATTTTCCCTTCGACGTTCAGTAGTGATATTGGCCTGAACTGGCTAATGTCACTTGAGTTTTGCTCTTTGGGGATGTACACACCATCTGCCGTCATCCACTGGCCGCTGATCTTCTGGTTTCTCCAAGCCGATCGCAGCAGCCTGTGGAGCCACTCCAGCACCTTGGGACATTTCTTGTAAAGCTGGTAAGGTATTCCGTTTGGCCCTGGTGATGATTTGGCTCTGGCTTTGTCGACCACCTTCTTGATTTCCGCCAACGTTGGAGGCTTGCCATTGAACTGTTCCTCAGGGTTGGTTGGCCACACCAGACCTTGAATGTCGAGTGGTGCTTTGCTCTGTGGGTCAGAGTATGTTTTCCTCAGATGCTGCTCAAGAACTCCTTTGTCCACACTTAGGGTCCCAGATTTTGGCTGCTCAAACAGTGTTCTGGCAAACTGGAAGGGGTCTCTGAAGAAGCGCTCTTGTGTCTTCTTCTTTTTGCTCTTCCTCTTCCTCGCAGATTCCGCTTTGCTGAGGGCACTGTGTTTTTCTTTCAGGTCTTTCCACAGTTTTTCCAAGCCTTGTTTTTCAGCTGGCAGTGCGGTCTTCATTTGCATCTTGAGGTTTTTCTTTTGGACCCTGATCTTGTCCATCTTTTCTTGGCGTCTGGATTTCTTTGGAGGTGTTTTCTCTTTGGGTAGTTTTGCTCCATAGGCGTCTCTACATGTGGCATACACAATGTCCCCATATGTGGCTAGTTTGTGTTCCAGGGTGCTTTTCCCTATCAGTGCATCGAGTCTTTGGACGATTTTTGCATCCAGTTTCTCCCAATCTTCAGTTTCGTTTGCTCGTGGCAAGTTGAGTTTCAGGCGCCTGGCATCGAGGGCCTGTGCAAATTCCTCATCCGAACCAACAGCGTGGATGTCCTTGGCACTGTGGTTTAAATCCTGGCCTTGGTCTTCCGACGTCTTATCTGCTGATGCAGTGCGCTGCTGCTCATTCAGATGAGTCTTCACACATCCCTCAATAATCATTTCAGGCCTAGTATGCAAATGAAAATCTTTTAGCGCCTGAAGGACTGATTTTGAATCTACACAAAACAGAGCTTGAAATATTGTTTTGGGGAAATTTAAAAGATAATTCAAAGCCATGAGTATTGCTGTTAATTCAGCTGTGAATATGGATATGTTACATCCAATGTAAAAAGATTTCTCCACCCTGAAGTCTGGGATTAAGAATGCACAACCCGTTTGCTTACCAATACATGAACCATCTGTGTATATTTTTAACTGGTTAGTGTATGTCTCGTCAATATGACACTTAGTATAACTTGTTAGCATATTGATATTTTCATCTTTTTTATGTTGGTGTGATCAATATCAAAAAGGGCTTTTTTAAGTTCCCAGGGTGGAATAGGACAAAAAGATGGTCTGGGAGAGAAAGCTTCCTTTTCTAAAGAAACCCCAGAATCTGAAAGTATTTTTGATGTATAAGTTGCTATAGTTATTTGAGAAGTTATAGACTTTGCTCCTTTCGGAAAATCAAAATCTGATCTCATTTTAATTTCTGATTTGACATGTGTTTTTCTAGCTGTACTTTTAATGACAAATTTACATGTTAAATCTCTATAATCATCTAGAGGAAGTACCTGGGCTTCATAATATGTACGTGACGATGATGTGTGCACAGGAAGTCCAAGGGCTAATTTCAATGCCTTACATTCAATACTTTGCAGTTTTTGTAATAGATATTTAGGCGCATTGAAGAATATTTCTTGGGCATAAGTTACTTTTGATCTCATTAAAGATTTACACAGAGTAATCAAAGTAGCTGGATCCTGCCCCCACTTTTCTTTAGAAATAATTTTCAGAAAGTTTAATGTTTTTTCTCGCTTTTGTTAATAAATATTCGATATGAAAGTTCCATGATAATTTAGATGTAAAATAAACCCCTAGAAATTTAATCTCTCTTACGTACTTAAGAGGAGTATCATCCAGTGTGAAAACAGGCATACTTTCTGGGTTAGATCCACTGTTAAAAAGAATCATATTTTGTTTTTTCGGTTGACAGACTTAATCCATTTAGCTTCATATAATCCACCATCTTGTTTAGTTCTCCCTGATAGATCTTTTTGACGAATTTTATATCTCGTTGTGAAGTTTTCTTTTTTAACGTTACATCCATCC
>CM065742.1:44059712-44064712 GCA_033310375.1 Conus canariensis
AACACTCTGTCTCTGGAATGCAGGCTGTTGTTGTATCATTCGGCATACTGCTCTCTGTGCTCGTGCGGTGCCGTTGTACAGCACAGATTTCCTCTTCTCCCTATCTGAGTTTCACGTGAAGGTGAGAGACTTACATCTTCTTCTTTTTCCTCTCTGAGGGGTTTCACTGAAGGAGTGAAGACTTACATCTGTCTGTCTCTCCCCTCTGAGATGTTTACACGTGAAGGGTGGAGAGACTTACATCTGTCTTCTCTCTCCTGAAGTGTTCAGTAAGGTGGAGAGACGTTACATCTGTCTCATTCTTCCTCCTGAGAGTGTTTCACGTGAAAGTTGAGGAGACGTAATCTGTCTCTCTTCCTCTGAGTGTTCAACGGGGAAGAGGGAGAGAGACGTTACATCTGTCTTCTCTTCCCCTTCTGAGGTGTTCACGGTGAAGGAGTGGAGAGAGACGTTACATCTGTCTTCTTCTTCCCTCTCTGAGAGTGTTTCACGGTGAAGGAGTGGAGAGAGACGTTACATCTGTCTTCTTCTTCCCTCTCTGAGGTGTTTCACGTTGAAGGAGTGGAGAGAGACGTTACATCTGTCTTCTTCTTCCCTCTCTGAGGGTGTTTCACGTGAAGGAGTGGAGAGAGACGTTACATCTGTCTTCTTCTTCCCTATCTGAGGTGTTTCACGTGAAGGAGTGGAGAGAGACGTTACATCTGTCTTCTTCTTCCCTATCTGAGGGTGTTTCACGTTGAAGGAGTGGAGAGAGACGTTACATCTGTCTTCTTCTTCCCTTCTGAGGGTGTTTCACGTTGAAGGAGTGGAGAGAGACGTTACATCTGTCTTCTTCTTCCCTCTCTGAGAGTGTTTCACGGTGAAGGAGTGGAGAGAGACGTTACATCTGTCTTCTTCTTCTTGTTCTTCTTGTTCTTCTTGTTCTTGTTCTTGTTCTTGTTCTTCTGTCTGTTCTGTTCTTTCTTTCTCTTCTTCTTCTTCTTCTTCTTCTTCTTGTCCACTCACTGCCGGGGACTGTGTGCTCTGCTCACCTTCAGCGGGTGCTGTTCTGTTGTGTGCTGTGCTGTCCTGGTGGTGTTGGTGGGGACATCCAGGTAGTGTTGGTCAGTGAAGTGTGGCTTCACCTCCAGCCTCTCTGTCAGCTGAGGAGGAAGTAAGTGGGAATTTGTGAAAGGATGGCTGTTTTGGTTGGTGTTGTTTTGTGTGTTGTGTGTGGTGGTGTGGTGTGTGTGTGTGTGTGTGTGTGGTGTGTTGTGTGTGTGTGTGTGTGTGGTGTGTGTGTGTGTGTGTGTGTGTGTGTGTGTGTGTGTGTCTGTGTGTGTGTGTGTGTGTGTGTGTGGTGTGTGTGTGTGTGTACGTGCGTGTGTGCGTGCGTGTGTGCATGCGGCGTGCGCGCGTGCGTGCGTGGTGCGTGTATGCATGCGTGCGTGTGTGTGTGTGTGTGTGTGTGTGCGCGCGGCACACACACTACACACACCACACACACACACACACACACACACACACACACACACACACACACGCTTCTCCCTTTCCGAAGGTTGGTATTGTGGGTTTTTTTCAAGTTCAGAGAGTCCTCTCAGTTGTTTCTTCTGTTTGTTCCCTGTTGGGGTTCTTCTTCCTTATTTTTTTTTCTATTTTTTGTTATTGTTTGGGTAGTGGGGTGGAGGGGGGGGGGGTGAAGGGAGGACGTGTATTGAGCAAACATTATTTAGAAATCGGCTGGTAGTTCCTGCTTCGTCTTAGGAACAGTAGCAAGAACCACCAGCCGATTGTATTGTCAAAATAACTTGTGCAAAATGGAACTGGTGGGTTGTTTTTTTTTCAGGCATATGCGGCCGTATTAGATGACCATTATCTTCTAAATGCTTGACCTTATTTGCTCTCTGTAAACTTGAAGGACTGCAGTTGTTGTGGTTAGGTGTGGGGAGAGTGGTTTGTTGGTTGGTGGTACAATGCGGTTCAGAGCAAACGAATGCGAAGTGGGAAGGCAAATGATCACCTGTTTATTGTTTGACAAGCTGATGTTGACAGGAAGATAGACACTGTTAATTTCCCAGGCTCCCTTCATCTTCCTCCACCCCCACCCCCTCCCGCCCCGCCCCGTCTCTCTCTCTCTCTCTCTTCTCTCTCTCCCCTCCTCTCCTCTCCCTCCATCTCTCCCCTCCTCTCTCTCTCTCTGTCTCTCTCTCACTTACTCTCTCTCTCCTTCTCTCTCTCTCTTCTCTCTCTCTCTCTCTCTCTCTCTCTCTCTCTCTCTCTCTCGCTCGCTTGCACGTTCGCTGGTTCGCTCGCTCTCAAGCCTTCTCACAAGGAAATTAGAAATGCAGAATGAAAGTGGCGATAATGAAGAGAATGGTGCAGAGGCAGTGGATGGAAATCTGCTTGCCTTTGGAGAAGGGAGGATGACTAACAGATGAACAGGGGAGGGGGTGGGAGGGACCCGCGTGTGTGAAAGAGGAGACCAGGCTCATCAATTTCCATCATCTTCTCAAGTGTAAAATATTGAAATGATAATTATATACAGAAAACTTGAACTGAAAAGAAAAGTGTAAAAAAAAAAAAAAAAAAAAAAGGAATAGAGTGCTGGGAATCAACTATCCTGTCTGTCATTATAATGTGGGCATCCTACAGAGAAGTTTTACTGGTGTCTGGTCTACTTCAAAGTTGACAGCAATGAGAGATTCTCCCTGTACCCAACTTCCAGGTCAATTTTGTTTTTTGATGGAACACATATTGGTGATAGCTGAATGAAATGTTTCAGGGACAATGTCGCTAGATTAAGAATAAGCGTTCTTTATTGAACGCGAAACTTTTTTTTGTTTTGCTTATATACCCAAAGTAATGCTGTAGATGCTGTGTGTAGACATTATCAGAACAAGCAAATGAAGTTTGTATTGTTTGTAACTGTCTATGCTTTATAGAATTGCGATTTATCTTGATGCAAACCAAATTAATAATCACACATCTGATGATTTACCAAAATGTAGAGACGTCATATTTTTACAAAATCATGCTCACTTTGAGCATTATGCCATTAAAAATTGTATATATATATATATATATATATATATATATATATTATATATATACTGATTAAGGTTGTCAGTTGAATCAGTATTGTGCCAATAAAAAGTGTAACATACTGATTAAGGTTGTCAGTTGAATCAGTATTATGCCATTAACAAGTGTAACATGCTGATTAAGGTTGTCAGTTGAATCAGTATTATGCCATTACAAAGTGTAACATACTGATTAAGGTTGTCAGTTGAATCAGTATTATGCCATTACAAAGTGTAACATACTGATTAAGGTTGTCAGTTGAATCAGTATTATGCCATTGAAAAGTGTAACATGCTGATTAAGGTTGTCAGTTGAATCAGTATTGTGCCATTAAAAAGTGTAATATACTGATTAAGGTTGTCAGTTGAATCAGTATTATGCCATTGAAAAGTGTAACATGCTGATTAAGGTTGTCAGTTGAATCAGTATTGTGCCATTAAAAAGTGTAACGTACTGATTAAGGTTGTCAGTTGAATCAGTATGATGCCATTACAAAGTGTAACATACTGATTAAGGTTGTCAGTTGAATCAGCATTATGCCATTGAAAAGTGTAACATGCTGATTAAGGTTGTCAGTGAATCAGTACTATGCCATTACAAAGTGTAACATACTGATTAAGGTTGTCAGTTGAATCAGTACTATGCCATTACAAAGTGTAACATACTGATTAAGGTTGTCAGTTGAATCAGCATTATGCCATTGAAAAGTGTAACATGCTGATTAAGGTTGTCAGTTGAATCAGTATGATGCCATTACAAAGTGTAACATACTGATTAAGGTTGTCAGTTGAATCAGTACTATGCCATTACAAAGTGTAACATACTGATTAAGGTTGTCAGTTGAATCAGTACTGTTCAAGTCTGTTTCTAGGTTTCTAACAATGTTATCGAAGGGCGCTAGCCGAAATCAAAATATAGTGTAGGCTAGGCTGGATTGAAGAACGGACGGGGATGGAGGGGGGGGGGGGGGGGAGGGGAACAAGAGTCGGGTGAGTGGTGCACATAGATAATAGTGAGTTTAGGCCCCCGGGGGGGGGGGAGGGCGTGAGGGGGGGAGGAGGGTAAAGGTATATGATGGAAGTATGCATGTATGGAGAAGTCTTGAGTGGGAAAGCTAAGTGTATTTCTGTCCAGTCTGGCTCTAATTATGCTTTTGTCTGTGTGTCGGCTAATAAGGAACAGAATGGTGTCGTTCTGAGAGTCGCGCAACACTGTAGGTGGATTAGTATAGCTGTCATTAATGGAAATGTTAACTGTTTGATGATTTTTGAAGATTAAACTACCCGCATTTCTCTGTCAACTGTCTCTGTCTGTCTGTCTCTTCTCTACTCTTCTCTTCTCTCTCTCTCTCTCTTCTCTCTCTCTCTCTCTCTCTCTCTCTGTGAACACACCTCCTCTCTCTCTCGTCTCTCTCTCTCTCTCTTCTCTCTCTCTCTCTCTCTGTGCACGCCTCTCTCTCTCTCTCTCTCTCGATCTCTCTCTCTCTCTGTGCACACCTGCTGTCTTCCTCTTCTCTCTCTCTCTCTCTCTCTCTCTCTCTCTCTCTCTCTCTCTCTCTCTCTGCGACACACCTGCTGTCTTCTCTCTCTCTCTTCTCTCTCTCTCTCTCCTCTCTCGATCTCTTCTCTTTGTGCACACACCTGCTGTCTTCTCTTTCTCTCTCTCTCTCTCTCTCTCTCTCTCTCCCTCTCTCTCTCTCTCTCTCTCTCTCTCTCTCTCTCTCTGCACACACCTGCTCTCTCTCTCTCTCTCTCTCTCTCTCTTCTCTCTGTCTGTCTGTCTGTCTGTCTGTCTGTCTGTCTGTCTGTCTCACACACATCTCTCGGTCTGTCTGTCTCACCACACATCTCTCTCTCTCTCTCTCTCTCTCTCTCTCTCTCTCTCTTGCACACACCTGCTCTCTCCCTCTCTCTCTCTCTCTGTCTGTCTCACCACAC
>CM065742.1:44069712-44082212 GCA_033310375.1 Conus canariensis
ATCCTGATATCATTCCCCCCAATGATTATTTTACTTATCTCATTTGTTTATTTCAAAGCAGAATCATCTTGGGATGATCTAATGATTGTTTCTCTTGAACCTGATTCAGATTCGGGCAAACTCAAGGACATTATCCCTCAAGGCACTAAAGTCACATTGGGGCAAACATCATTATGCCGTCAGCTAAAGTCAGGTTGGGGCAAATTCTATTTCTGTTGGCACCTGACTGGGGCAAATTCAACAATTGTTACTCTTTAACCAGAGCCATTTGGGGGCAAACTCCATATCCACTCCTCGCTAGTCAGATTTGTCTTCGGACAATTTTATTCTCTCTCTCTCTCTCTCTCTCTCTCTCTCTCTCTCTCTCTCTCTCTCTCTCTCTCTCTCTTCTGTTATCATCACCACCAACACCATCATCATCATTATCATCATCATCATCATCATCACCATCATCATCATCATCACCATCATCATCATCATCACCATCACCATCACCATCATCATCATCACCATCATCATCATCATCACCATCATCATCATCATCATCACCACCACCATTCATCATCATCATCATCATCATCATCATCATCATCATCATCATCACCTTCATATTGTTGTTCTTGTTCATACTTTTCCGTTTTTTTATGTTTTCAAAGCTTCCTCCTCTCTCTTATCCCTTCTTCCTCTTCTCCTCCTCCTCCTCCTCCTCCTCCTCCTCCTCTCCTCCTTCTTCTTCTTCTTCTTCTTCTTCTTCTTCTTCTTCTTCGTCTCCTCTTCATCCCCCTCTTCCTCCCCCTCCTTCTCCTCCTCCTCCTCCTCCTCGTTCTCCTTCTTCTTCTGCATTCCCTGGTCATTCTGGTCAGATAGAAAGTCCGGTAGCTTGGGCAAAGTCAGCGGTCCGTCGGAGTGAGTCCGCCGTTCCCCACAGCTTTTCTTAGAGTTCCACTGCACCGGGCCAGAACTCACGCCGCAGGCTGTCGAAAGTGGGACAGGACTGAAGTACGTGGGCTGGGTTTTGTGGGCCAGTGCCACATGGGCACTCATCTGTGTGCGATATGTTCAGGCGATAGAGATGGGAGAGCAACTGACAGTGTCCAGTTCTTAGTCTGAAGACGGCGACTTGTTGGGCACGCTCAAGATGGTGAATGTCATCCTTCTCTACCTCCACCTGTAGTCTTTCTCTCCATGCTGTCCTGAACTGGCTGCGGATGATGGTCTTCGCCTCTCTGTAGGATACAGCATGGGCTATTTGGTCTTGTTGGCTGCCCGCCTTGGAGAGTCGGTCCGCCTCTTCATTTCCTGCAATACCACAGTGGGAGGGAATCCACTGCAGGACTGGTGTTGTCTTCCTGCTCAACGTGTGCAGTTCCTGTATGATTTCCCTCCTCATTCTCCACTTCCCCCATATCAGCCTCCCTCTCCTCCTCCTCCTCCTCCACCTTCTCATCCTCCTTTCCCTTCTCTCACTCCCTCTCTCCCTTCTCCAGCCCCCTCTACTTCCTCCTCCTCCTCTTCATTCTTCTCCTCTTCCTGTTGCTGTTCCGCTTCCTCCTCCTCCTCCTCCTCTTCCACCTTCTCCTCCCCCACTTCCTCCTCCTCCTCTTCTTCCTCTTGCATTTCCTCTCTTCCTCCCTCTCCTCTTCCTGTTGCTGTTCCCCTTCCTCCCCCTGCTCCTCTTCCACCACCTCCTCCACTTCCTCCTCCTCCTCCTCCACCTCCTCCTCCTCCTCCACCTCCTCCTCCTCCTCTTCCACCTCCTCCTCCACCTCCTCCTCCTCCTCCTCCTCCTCCACCTCCTCCTCCTCCACCTCCTCTTTCACCTCCTCCTCCCCCTCCTCCTTCCAAACATCCTTCCATCCATCCATCCTACCTTCCGTACTGTCTGCGTCAAATGAGGTAAAACTACTGAGGTGCGTCTGGTATCTGGAATCATTTCACTTCAAAGGATTGTGCAAGGCGGCTCCGCTTTCTTTGCCCCCCCCCCCCCCCCCATCTCTCTCTCTCTCTCTCTCTCTCTCTCTCTCTCTCTCTCTCTCTCTCTCTCTCTCTCTCTCTCCTGCATCTTTCAGATTCTTTCAGATCCTATTGCTTTTCCTATTTTGTCCCCCATCCTCTCTCCTCATTATCCAACTTCGTTATCTCGTGTTGTTGTTGTGGTGGTGGTCGTGTTGTTGTTGTTGTTGTTGTTGTTATTGACTTCTTTTCTTTTCGTCTCCCACCCACCCCTCCCGTCACCATTCCTAGATGAGCTGATGTGTTCCTGCGTGGCGGAGGAAGTTGTTACATCGCCTCTTCCTTTGTGTTCCTCAGCCCTTTTTAGTATGTGGCTGCACACCACAAATTCATGCGACAAGGCCGTGCTAAAGGAGTCGACTATTTATAGACGGGCGCAACCGGACTGTTTCGAGAATTTCTAATGTTTCTGAGAGTTGATTATCTTCATTTTCTTTCCTATGGCCATCAAGGGACAAACCAGGTGGTTCCAAGTAGACAGGGTCAAATCACAAAGGAATGGGGTTATTTGGGGCTCTTGGAGCTGACGGGAAGATTGGGAGGCGGGTGAGTGCGAAGGCCGGAAATGTGACGTCAGCTAAGAGCGAGGTCATGTCTTTGAAGATTGTGATTTCATCAGTGAAGACCCCCCCTCCCCGCCCCCCCCCCCCAAAAAAAAAAAGAAGGGGGGGGGGGATAATTGGTGGGGAGTTGTTCTTTTGATCAGTTATTAGTTTAACGTTACATTTCTGGCTCAGATTCATGGTAGGCCTCAAACGGTTTGCATGGATTATATAGTAGTGTTTTAGTGGGATGGTGAGGGGTGTGTGAGTTTTGATGTATATACAAATACATATAATAACACAGGCTTTTATGTAACGATTTACAATGTCTCTTTGTAAGGTCTTATCTACTTGCGAAATGATGTGGAGCATAAGAAACATTTCCGATGGACAATAAAGTTGATTGAATTGAATTGAATTGCAAAATCCTAATTGTGGCATGTGGCCTGTCGTTCCATGGTTACCATAGGAACGATGTCATCAAACGGACTTCAGTCACATCCGAATTGGCATTGGAATTGTCCACATTCGCCAAAAATGGACACAGTTCATCACAATCGAAGACATCCAAAACGATGTGTTTGTTGAAAACGACTGGTTCAATTGAGAAGGTTAGAACTTGTTCTCGTAAGCGCAAACGTATAATGGTTAGACTTTAGTTGTTTTTTGTTTGAATGGGAATGAAATAATAAAAAGAAAAGTTTTGTGTGTTCACCAATACTGCAACGTTTTGGTTTGTGTGTCGTTTTTGGGCTCATAGGGCCCATATTGAGAGAGAGAGAGAGAGAGAGAGAGAGAGAGAGAGAGAGAGAGAGTGGGGGGGGGGGTCAGACAGATAGGGCTAGCGCGCGCGGATGTGTGTGTGTTGTATGTGTGTGTGGGGGGGGGGGGGGGGCGGGGGTTTGTGCGTGTCACGCGCGTGCCTGTGTGTGTGTGTGTGTGTGTGTGTGTGTGTGTGTGTGTGTGTGTGTGTGTGTGTGTGTATGTGTGTGTGTGTGTGTGCGTGCGTGCGTGGCTGCCTGTGTGTGTGTGTGTGTGTGTGTGTGTGTGTGTGTGTGTGTGTGTGTGTGTGTGTGTGTGTTCAGACAGACAGAAATAGAGAGAGAGAGAAAGGGGGGGGGGGAGGGTCAGACAGATAGAGCTGGCGCGCGCGCGCGCGTGTGTGTGTATGTGTGTGTGGGGGTGGGTGGGGGGTGTTTGTGCGTGTGCGCGCGCGTGCCTGTATGCGTGTGTGTGTGTGTGTGGTGTGTGTGTGTGTGTGTGTGTGTGTGTGTGTGTGTGTGTGTGTGCGTGCGTGCGTGGCTGCCTGTGTGTGTGTGTGTGTGTGTGTGTGTGTGTGTGTGTGTGTGTGTGTGTGTGTGTTCAGACAGAGACAGAAATAGAGACAGAGATAGAGAAAAAAAAGAGAGAGAGAGAGAGAGAGTGTGTGTCTGTGTGTGTCTGTGTGTGTCTGTGTGTGTGTGTGTGTGTGAGAGAGAGAGAGAGAGACAGACAGACAGACAGACAGACAGACAGACAGACAGACAGACAGACACAGAGAGACACAGAGAAAGACAGAGAGAGACGTTTGCGATCCGATATCTTGCAGTATTCTGAAAAGCTGCTTCACAGCCATTGGTATTATCCAATGATTAGACGAATTCCAAAGAAAGCCTTTGGCAGTGTCATGTGATAAGGCGTTCTTCTTCAGTTACCGCGTGTTTGTGAAAACAAAAGCTACAGATGCAATCCTGGAATTCAAACACACAGTAATTAACAGTCTTTGTATATTTGATTGTAGGTAAATGCATTAAATGGATACTAGCATCAGGGGCGAGATGGGGTTGGAATGCGCATGGGTAGATAGGTGATTGACGATGAGTTGGAAGAGGGAGAGGAGGGGACGCTTTGTTGTTAGGGAAGAGGGGGGAGGCGGGTGGGGGGGAGGAGGCAGGGAAAGGATGGTGGTGGTTGAGGGCAAGGAGAGCTTGGACGCGCAGGGCTACGTCCCTTTCTGGAATCCTCTTTTAATCTCCATCATTGACATTGTTGTCGTCGGCGGTTGTATTGTCATTCTCAATATTATTATCATCATCATCATCATCATCATTATTATTATTATTATTATTATTGTTATTATTATTATTATTATTATTATTATTATTATTATCATTATTATCATTATTATTGTCATCATCATTATTGTCGTTGTTGTTATTATTATTATCATTATTATTGTTGTTGTTGTTGTTGCTGTTGTTGTCACCATCATCATTATTGTAAGTATTATCATCATTACTGTTGTTGCTGTAATAATAATAATAATAATAATGATGATGATGATGATGATGATGATGATGATATAATAATAATAGTAATATCATTATTATTATTATTATTATTATTATCATCATCATCATCATCATCATCATCATCATCACTATTATAATTGTTGTTGTTGTTGTTGTTATCATCATCATTATCATCATCATCCCCAAAGTAACCACCAACCACCACTAACCACCACCTTCTCCACCACCACCACCACCACCCACCCACCCACCCACCCATCACCACCACCACCAACCACTACCATCCACCATCGTTACTCTCATGATCCTCATCATCTGACTTATCTCCCTTTCACCCAGGCCAAGCTGAAGAACCGCATAGAGTCTCTGGAACGACTTCTGGCAGAGGAGAGGCAGAAGGTCAGCACAGTAGAGAAGAAGCTGCACCTGTCTGGAGAACACGCGCTGACCCGTCCCTCTCCGATGACGTCAAACTGCGCCTTAGAGAGAAGGAGCTTCTGCAGGAAGAGGTGAGTGGAATAGCAAAATAGTATGACGAATTTTTTTGGTCTCAAAAAGCTGATGATGATAATAATCATAAGCGTGTTCTTTTGTAGAGAGAAGGGGCTCCTACATGGAGAAGTGAGGTAAGTAGTAAATAGTATGGTATGGTAGATCATTTCTCTCAAAAGCTTATAAGAAGCATGTGTAAAGGACAGGCGTAAAGGACATGTCACCATCCCCTATGTCCGTGGTGTGACTGAAGCCTTGAGCAGGAAGATCAGGAAAACCGGCATCTCCGTACATCCCAAACCTATCAACACCATCCGCAGCCAGCTGGTCGCCGCCAAGGACAAAACTGACAAACTGGACACGTCTGGAGTTATCTACCAAATAGACTGTCATGACTGTGAAGAGAACTATGTCAGGGAAACTGAGAGAAACCTTCGAAAACGCTTGACAAAACACAAAAGGGAATCATCACCAGTAGGCGCCCACCTACACGCCAAGCAAGATCAGTTCGATTATGACAACATCAGCGTTCTCGACCGTGACAATAGATGGTTTCAGCGTGGGATGAAGGAGGCTATACAACCCCACACTCAACCGGGACTGGGGCAGACACACCTTGCCATTGGTGTACAACACCCTCATTGTTCAGTCACATGACCGGGGTTCGACCCATGGTCGTGTGCACTGAACTCCAGTTCACACAGTAGCAACACCACCGCTGAAGAAGACGGACGGAGGTCAGTCGAAAGCTCCAAGTGAGTGCTATTCTTAGCTGAGTGACCTGTTTAAATCCGGTAGTCGTTAAGAAGCATGTTGTTTTGTAGAGAGAAAGAGCTCCTGCAGGAACAAGGGAGTGAAGTAGCAAGTAGTATGGTGGATCATTTCTCTCAAAAGCTGATGATAGTAAGCGTGTTTCTTTTGTAGAGAGAAGGAGCTCCTAGAGGGAGAAATGAGTAAAATAGCAAATAGTATGGTAGATCATTTCTGTCAAAAAGCTCAACAAAACAATAAGCATGTTCTCATATAGAGAGAAGGAGCTCCTTCAGGAAGAAGAGAGTGAAGGAGCAAATGGTATGACGGATCATTTCTCTCAAAAGGCTCGTAATGATAAGCGTGTTCTTTTGTGAAGAGAGAAGGAGTTCCTATAGGAAGACGTGAGTGAAGTAGCAAATAGTATGGCGAATCATTTCTCTCAAAAGCTCATGATAATAAGTTTGTTCTTTCATAGAGAGAAGGAGCTCCTACTGGAAGAAGTGAGTTATCTTCTGAGATTCAATATTCCAATGTGTGATTGCCCTTTCTTCGTTTTCGTTGTTCTGAATGTTGTTGATCTTGCCTGAAGAAGAGCTAAGAGGTCGAAACGCGCTGTGTTTTGTCTTTTCTTGTCATTTGTCTGTCCACGCTGTTCGGTGGACTCACTAAGAATTATTTTTAAAAATTCGTGGAAAGGAAAGGCAACCTGAGGTCACCATGAGAGCAGGGCATGAAAGGCCTCAGAATTGCATTCTTTGCTAATTGCTTCTTAAACCTCGTTTGCGTCGCCTTGCTTACTAATAACTTCAAGACCTTATTTAGGATGAAATTTTGGAATTGTATTTGGTTGTTGTTTGTTTTGTTGTTGTTGTTGTTGTTGTTGATGTTGTTGTTGTTTGTTGGTGATGATTGTATCAGTTGTTGTTTCTCCTTCCAGACACTTTCAAAAGGATACGACGATATTTCCGGCAGTCGCTTAGAATATAATATACACTCTTGTCTTAGACTTAAGAATGATTCCGCAATAAGAATATTCACTATACAGTCTTGCTAGGATTCCGTGATAGAGCGACATTCACTAAACAGTATCCGGTAGGATTCTCTGATACAGTAATATTTATTATTCGGTCTGTGGTAAGATTTCTTTGTTGGGTATCACTCACACACGGACTGGGAAACTTATTTAATAGAGCAATATTCAGCATGCGGCCTCTGATAAGACTTTTTGTATAGCTAAATTCAGTATGCAGTCCCTGGTAATATTGTTTGATGGAGCAAATTCACTAGCATGATTCTTTGATAGAGTAATACACAGTACTTACACATTGAGAGGATAATTCGACAGCAGTAACATTAAATAATTATAGTATGATCTTCATTGATAGCTCTTAAAAGGGCTACATTGACTATATGATTTCTGGTAAGATTTTTTAACAGAGCAACATGTAGTAGGATCTCTCAAAAGACTGCTTACCAGGGCAACGTTCACTTTACAGCATCTGCAACGCTTCTTAAAGTGTGCTGTCTTTCGTGAGAATCTGTGAAGTAGCAACATTCAAGATACAGTCTCTTGTAAGTTTTTTTTTCTTTTTATAGAACAACAGTCAACATGCAGTATCCAGTCTGGTAACATTCACCGAACGAACAACATGTAGTATAATGACTCTGGAAAGAGTGTCATTGTAGAGTGGCATTGGATGTGTAGTCTCTGGTTCAGCACCTGTGTAGACTGGTACCCGGTCATTTCACAGCCTCTTAGTAAGAGTCGTTCCAAGAGCAAGATTCAATCTAAAGTAAGATTCTTTCACAGAGCAGCATTTACTTTGCGTCTCTGCTGAGGTTTCTTGATGCTGTAACGTTCACCGTACAGTCTCTGCCATGGTCACGTGTTCGTTTGAAATTTGCAGTTAACTGATCACTGTATCAAGCATTGGGTGTTTCCTTGACGTCTGTGTGGTTTGTTATCATAGTCAAGACTAAGTTGATTTCTCTCTACATTAACAAAAAAATGTTTGATAAATGTTTCATGCTTTAAATGATGTACAGCTTGCTGTAAGTTGGTCTGTCAGGACTGTCGACTACAGCCGAACACCAGCTGTGCTGCAGAGTTGGGAATATGAATGGGGCCACTCGATTTACATGACTATAACTTGAGCCACGATACCAGCTGTTTTCACTCACGCGTTATTCTACATAAAAAAATAACCAAACATATGTTATACACATGGATATATGTACAGTTTTATGTTTATACTGATACACCTTTTTATACTGATATGCCTCCAAGGGGTGCATATTGAGCAAAGAAACCTCTTACATGTGACCCACCAATATTTGAACAGTCAAATCACTGATTTGGATAGACGTAAAACCACAGCCACGTAGGACGAACTTTTTGCACTCTCACTGTCATTACTTAGATCCTTATGGAACTGTTGGTTTTTTATTCATTAAATTTACAACGTTTTTTTTAATTCCTGGGCATCGAGACTTAACACGAGAATGCTTGACATAGCCGGAAGTGCTCTCCTTCGCCCAAAGTTAGAAAAATGCAGTTAATGATGGAGCTACGTCGCTTCAATGAGTCAAGTGAACCCCCTGTTTACGTGGCAGGAAGTCGAGCTCACTTTGGTGTCATTAACTGAAGAGTTCCGCAAATTTGTTTACTTTAGATGCTCGAGTCTCTTTCAACACCCTTCACAGGGCACACGCCACCGTTAAGATTCTGCACCTAATCACTATCTAATACATGTAAGCGTTTTGGGGGCATAGCTTACATTTGAGCCAGAATTTGATGACAAATGATAACGGATCAAATGAACAACCGATTTACTGAAGAGTTTCGCAAGTTTGTTTACTCTGAATGCTCGAGTCTGGCCAACAGCATTCACAGGCCACAATTTTTTTAGGAGGTGGGGCGGGGGGGGGGGGGGGGGGAGGGAGGGGGGGGGGGGGGGGGGGAGTCACCAAATCATCATTCAGTCATGTAAGTTTGAGGGCGTAGCATAAATCTGACCCAGAATTTGATATTAAACTGACGCCATATCAAATAAACAGCCCTGCCAATCATTTTGCTCGTTTCTATGTGTCTTTATACCTCCATTGATGACATAATTCACAAGCAAAAATTACTTGAGCTACCACCCCTTACATGACGTCCCATTTCAGGCCTTCGAACCCACTTGGGACCTTGTCTTTTTTTTGCGTCAGGTGGTTCTCCCCCCCCCCCCCCCCCCCCCCCCAATAGTCCCATTCCTTTCATTGTACTTAGTCAACTGGGAACCCACCTGGCATTGACCTAAGGAGGAACATCCACTTTCAGACATGTCATACAAGTTCTCAGAACAATCGGATTGTGCCTGTCTATAGAAATACTCGGCACCTTAAGCATGGCTTTCGCTTTGTGGTGTGCAGCCACACTGCAGGTTTAGTGAATAGCACCTTCCACGCCCAAAGATCGTTAAAGTTCCCCCGGATGATTGAACTATTTCCTTTAACTGGATTACTGCACCAAAGAGGTGATGTTTTCAGCCTGGCTTGTTTGGTTGGTTGGTCGTTTGTCATCAAAAGCGCACACACACACACACACACACACACACACACACACACACACACACACACACACACACACACACCTTTAAACTTAAACACTGTCTGTTTCACTCTCTCTCCATCTCTCCCCATCCCTCTCTCTCTCTCTCTCTCTCTCTCTCTCTCTCTCTCTCTTTCTCTCTCTCTCATTCTCTCTCTCTCTCTCTCACACACACACACACACACACACACACACACACACACACACACACACACACACACACACACACAATTGGTTTGAAGATGCCGTGTGCTCCAGGGACGAATCCTCTGGATCAAGTTGTGAATCCGGATCCGTTAACGAACGTAAGATCTGCACGGCAAGATTAACACAAATTGTCTGACTGAACATGACCCCCAAACAGCTACTGCGAACTGATAATTAAACTATACAATGATCTGTTTCCATGGAACACCAAAACATTTCTGGTGGACTGATATGACGTGATTTGTTTCCATGTGGACCACTACAACTTTCTGATGATGTAAATGTTAACATTTATCAATTTTCCCCACATCCTTTTTTTTAAAGTTAATAGGAAGTAACTCTTTCTGCCATTAGCTAATGGCGTGCCAAGAAGCTGAGTCACTTCCACTTAACCTGCCTCAGACGAATGGAAAACAAAAATGGCAGGACAAACTCCCAGACAGGGAGGTGCTCGACCAAGCAGGCCTGCCGAGCACCCACACCATCCTGATGCTGTCTCAGCTTCGATGGGCCGATCATGAAGCTCGCCTGCCAGACCACCGGCTACCCCAAGAGACTCTTCTACGGTGAGCTGCAAGAAGGAAAGCGTTCGCCTGGAGGTCAGAAGAAACGCTTCAAAGACACTCTGAAAGCATCCTTGAAAGCGTTTAACATCAATGCTGACACATGGGAACACGCTGCTATGAATCGAGCTAGATGGGGCTGCTCTCTCCACAAAGGGGCCAGTTTATGTGAAGAAAGGAGGACACAGCTAGATGGGGCTGCTCTCTCCACAAAGGGGCCAGTTTATGTGAAGAAAGGAGGACACAGCTAGATGGGGCTGCTCTCTCCACAAAGGTGCCAGTTTATGTGAAGAAAGGAGGACACAGCTAGATGGGGCTGCTCTATCCACAAAGGTGCCAGTTTATGTGAAGAAAGGAGGACACAGCTAGATGGGGCTGCTCTCTCCACAAAGGGGCCAGTTTATGTGAAGAAAGGAGGACACAGCTAGATGGGGCTGCTCTCTCCACAAAGGTGCCAGTTTATGTGAAGAAAGGAGGACACAGCTAGATGGGGCTGCTCTCTCCACAAAGGCGCCAGTTTATGTGAAGAAGAGGACACGTAATGGGCTGCTTCCCAAAAGGGGCAGTTTTGGACGAAAGGAGGACACAGCTAGATGGGGCTGCTCTCTCCACAAAGGGGCCAGTTTATGTGAAGAAAGGAGGACACAGCTAGATGGGGCTGCTCTCTCCACAAAGGGGCCAGTTTATGTGAAGAAAGGAGGACACAGCTAGATGGGGCTGCTCTCTCCACAAAGGGGCCAGTTTATGTGACGAAAGGAGGACACAGCTAGATGGGGCTGCTCTCTCCACAAAGGGGCCAGTTTATGTGACGAAAGGAGGACACAGCTAGATGGGGCTGCTCTCTCCACAAAGGGGCCAGTTTATGTGACGAAAGGAGGACACAGCTAGATGGGGCTGCTCTCTCCACAAAGGGGCCAGTTTATGTGACGAAAGGAGGACACAGCTAGATGGGGCTGCTCTCTCCACAAAGGGGCCAGTTTATGTGACGAAAGGAGGACACAGCTAGATGGGGCTGCTCTCTCCACAAAGGGGCCAGTTTATGTGACGAAAGGAGGACAGCTGCAGCGCAACAAAGTAGACAGGCAAGGAAAGGCCGCACCAGCAATCAAGGGTTGGTCTCCCATATTGCCTGTCCAAGCGGTCACCGCACATTTATCAGCCACCTGCGTGTCCACAAACCATCTCATCACCACCACCACCATCACCCTCCCCTCAGCTCCTAGATGACTGAAGTGGTCCTCGTCGATTCGACGGACGAACAGCATAACTTCCCCTGGCGGGAAAAGACATATTGTTCAACCATGAACTGGCTCAAAGAGCAGATCCACGGTCTGTTCGGCCTAGGAGGTCTGTTCGGCCTAGGAGAGCTCTGTTCGGTCTAGGAGAAGGTCTGTTCGGCCTAGGAGAAGGTCTATTCACCTAGGAGAAGGTCTGTTCGGCCTAGGAGAGCTCTGTTCGGCCTAGGAGAAGGTCTGTCCTCTCCAGAGTGCCTTTCTAGATGCAGGTGATTTGCAAGACGACTTTTACTGACTTCGTTCAAAGTCAGCAGCGTTCAGTTCCCATTGTTGGGCTCTTTGGCCCTCAAAAACAAGCAAGCAAGCACACAAACAACACTTCGTTAATTTCAAGCTCTCTCTCTCTCTCTCTCTCTCTCTCTCTCTCTCTCTCTCTCTCTCTCTCTCTCTCTCTCTCTCTCTCTGTCCAGCTGCTGGAAAACCAGCGACATCTGCGGGTAGCCACAGATCAGATCCAGGGCATGAGAGAGCGACTACATGCACTGGAAGACGAACATCACCGGTTGAAAGTGGACTACGGAAAGCTTTGCCTGGAGGTGAGTTTGAGGGTGGCAGGTCCTCTGTGTGTGTGTGTGTGTGGCGTCAACTCGCTTAGTGTTTAGCGTTCGGAACTAGGGTCGTATACATGTTCTATTCTTAACATTTCCTACAATGCTAGTCTACAGTTCAGCGCTCTGAACTAGATCGTATACTTTTTTTCTATTGATAATAATTCCTATAATGTTAGCCTACAGTTTAGCATTCTGAACTGG
>CM065742.1:44092212-44097212 GCA_033310375.1 Conus canariensis
CCTAAATTTTATTTGTTTTTGCCTGAAGAAGACCGAGGAGGTCCAAGTGCATTGTGTTTTGTCCTGTACTTTGTTTGTCTATGCCCTTGGCTGCAACTAACCCACTCTCTTTCTAAATTTTGTTGTGTTGCGTTTTGTTGCTGTCCCATCTCTTGTGATACTTCTGTGGCACTGTACCCACGCCGCTCATTCCGACGCCTCGTCCACAGCCACAGCCCCTGACACCGACAATCCACAGAAAGCAGTCAGTGTCAAGTCGTCCTGAGGCGACCTGCCAGAAGAAACACTGCTCCGCTGTCCAGTCATTTCGGTTGTGTTAACTCTGGTTTTCCTGTAGAACGTGTGACAGAAGAGACACTGCCCCGCTGTCCAGTCATTTCGGTTGTGTTAACTCTGGTTTTCCTGTATAACGTGGGACAGAAGTCACCTCGACTACTAACTTTGTATTGGAATTTGCTGCTGGAATTCGGGTACTGAGTTTTTAAAAAAAATGTAAAAAAAAAACAAAAAAACAAAAAACAAAAACAAAAACCAAAAAAAAAACCTAATGGATAGAAAGACTTCAACGTTTCAGCAAAACTCTATGGACAGCTGAACTTTGGTTTGCAGTTGTTATTGTATGTGGATGTGAAACTATTTTTATGGCTGAAGTGGTGCCTGTTCGGATCCGACATATCCCATAATAACCTCTTTACTGAAACAATTATTGCTTTGGCGTAGAGCCAGGGTGATCTTCTCTCTCTCTCTCTCTCTCCTCTCTCTCTCTCTCTCTCTCTCTCTCTCTCTCTCTCTCTCTCCATCTCTCTCCTCTTGAGGGCGCCACCACGTCCATCTAGTGACAGTCTCCATGAATCAGCCGATATATTGGTGACCCCGACATAAACGTGGAGATTCAATGGAAACAGAGGTCACCATAAGGCTAGGGCATAAAGGGCCACAGACTTTTAAACATTTTTTTTAAAATGCTGATCGATGAGGATGAGAATGATGAATATGATGTTGCGGGTTTCTGTTCTTATCTGAGACTGCATGACAGGGCTGTACCTTCGCTTGCTTTCATGATATATACGTACGGCATCAAACAGGCTCGAGAGATACAGACACCTGTAGCGTGGATCAGGAATCTGAGCAATACGCTAACAGATGCTTCCTTTAGGTGAATGAAACTCGACTGTGTGGTTCCAGTCTTCCCAATCGAGCCATGGCAGACTCAGCTTTGTGTAGGAGCCAGTCGGGGCAGAAAAAATCCCACCAATGAAAGGCTTTGATGGGAATCGAACCCACGATCTCCCAGCTAAGGGTACTCGACGCTAACCACTTCGCATGGTAGCTGGTCTCCCCCCCCCCCCCCCCCCCCCCCTCGTTTCTCTTGTTCTTCATTGAGACGCGCCCGCCTGTGCGTGTGTGTGTGTGTGTTGTGTGTGTGTGCATTGTGCGTGCGTGCATGCGTGTCTGTGTGCGCGATGCATGTTATGTGTGGTGTGTGTGGTTCGTTTGTTTGTGTTTGTTTGTTTGTACGTTTGTGCATACGTGTGTGGGTGCATGTGTGGGTGCGTTCTTCACGCGCGCGTGCCAGCGCTAGCATGTTGTCAGTATGTCATCAGTCCCAGACTTTTTTTTTCCAACTCCTGTCTGTCCCATAACGATCCCAAACCAATGAGACAGTCCCGGAAACGGGGCGGGATATTAAACGACGGTGTTGATTGGCTGCCCTGTCCACAGCTGGACAAACGGGAACTAGATTCTGATCAGACGGAAGAGGATTCGGACAAGACACCGGAAAACAGTGTAGAACCTGAGGGGTCCCTGGTAGCTCTACGAGCAGCTCGTCTGAAGGCCGCGGCAACGCCCTCTGCAACGGTAAGAACATGGCGTCAGTGACTGCTCTTTGAGTTCTACGCCCTCTGCAACGGTAAGAACACTCTGCCCTCTGCAATAGTAAGAACACTCTGCCCTCTGCAACGATAAGAACACTCTGCCCTCCGCAACGGTAAGAACACAGCGTCAGTGACTGCTCTTTGAGTTCTATGCCCTCTGCAACGGTAAGAACAATCTGCCCTCTGCAACGGTAAGAACACTCTGCCCTTCGCAACGGTAAGAACAATCTGCCCTCTGCAACGGTAAGAACAATCTGCCCTCCGCAACGGTAAGAACACTCTGCCCTCTGCAACGGTAAGAACACTCTGCCCTCTGCAACGGTAAGAACACTGTGTCTGACTGGTCTTTAAGTTCCCTGCCGTCTGCAACGGTAAGTTTCAGTTTCAGTTTCATCAAAGAGGCGTCACAGCTTGCGGACTTGTCCATATATGCTTCACCATATCCGCTCAGTTTTTGAGACCACAGTGCCCAGTGATTTAAAGCTGATGGATAGATGAATAGATAACTAGGATGAGAGGATTTAAGAAGAGGGTCTCGTGGCTACGACTTAGCAGATGTCTGACCTACGCATTAGCCCAACGCGCTGGTCAGACCTTGAGTGCCTAACATTGGTTTTGCCATGGTAAAAACACAGTGTCAGTGACTGCTCTGGAGTGCCCTGTTAGGTGGCATAGCAGCGGACACCAAGGGAGAGGTGGCAGCTCTCCTTTGAGGGACGCTGATGTGAGAGGTCAGTGTCAGGCGGAGCAGCGAACCTTCCAGCTGTAAGGGTGACGACGGGTCTAGCCTGTGTCACCGGGGGACGGCTCCTGGAGATGTGGGGCGATCGGCGATGGAGCGCTGTCTGACTACAATAACCGTGGCCTGGGATACCATGCTTTTGAGGGTCAGGCATGGGGGCACCCCTCTCGGGGTTGGGCTGAAAAATTGCCCTTTCGGCCGTAGTCTGCGTGGACCACAGAATAGAAGAGACTCGTGCAACGCTCCAGCGACTTTCATCCTGCTTCCTCTTTGAGGCGGCCTCACGCGGCACAGAACCATCGCCACCCGAGCATGAAGAAGTCCGCCTGTTGGCCCTGAAGACAGGCCTTTTGGTGGGGGAAAGAGGCGAAGCATACCGTCGGCCGACCACTACATGAAGATGAACCCAAGTTCCAAGAATTCAGAGCTGAGACAGCGACAGACGACGGCCCTCACACGGAACCAGACCCACGACTGCCAACGACAACAACTGCCACAAAGTATGCAGGCTTCAGGCTGCGAGTACATCCTGTCCTTAAAGGCCTCCGGCAAATAGGACGTTGAAATCCCACTGACCGACCGACGACTGCTCTTGGATCTAAGTCACACGCACAATTTCGAAACAGTGTTACAAGCTAAAACACACAATGCTCGTAACATGGCGTTTTCTGTCGTTTCTATTTAACATTTTTGGGGGTGGGGAGTGGGGGTGGGGGTCCAAAATGACTTTATAGGCAGTTTCGAGCGGGGTGAAGCACAGTGAGACTGGGTGTAGCAAAAACCGGTTTCATGAACCTGGCTTCAAGAGCCAATGAAACGCATCGCTGACGGCACGTGACTTTTCATGGCTTTAACATGAATATCAGATGTATCAAGAAAACATGCCTGTCTCAGAATCTGATCTATGTCAAAGCTTTATTTATTTATTTATTTAGAGAGACAGACAGACAGACAGACAGACAGACAGAGAAAGAAAGACAGACAAAGAGAGAGAGGGAGAGACGGCCAAAAAGATGATACAGCATATTATATAATATATATATATATATATATATATATATATATATATATATATATATATATATATATATGGATGCTGGGAAACAAGAACATAGCAAAGCCACAATCGACACAGTTCAGTTCTCCAAACTCACAGCACCTGTTGTCACAGCAGCATTTCTCTCATGCCTTCCATTCTGGGCCAAGTCAGAGGCCTTGCGCTGAGAGCAGTTCACAGCGAGAGATCATCATCATTATCAGGTCGTTGATCTGCGCCTCTGCCAACTCCCATCTGCAGTGAAAAGTCTTTCACCCCCCCCCCCCCCCCCCCCCCCGCGCGCGCCCCCGAGTGAATCCGAGGTTAGTTGTCATTATTCCTGTTCGTCTGTGTTGTCTTTTTGACTTTATTCAACATAAAAAAAGAAAGGCTGTGGCAGTCTTGAATTCATGTTGATTTGTGTTTGGTCATTTCTTCAGTTGTTGTTGGTAGTGCATTTGTCATGTGCTGGGTATAAAGGGCAAGCGTGGAACAACAACCTTTCTTGGGGGATATCTCTTTTGTTTGTTCTGTGTGTTCTGTTTTGGCGTTTGTGCTAAGCGAGTTGGTGACGTAAGCTGCATTCGTGTGGAGCTGTGGGCGTGTAATTAATTATTAGTCATCCCGTCTTGGAAGCAAGGGCGTGTAATTAGTTAGTCATTTCATCTTGGGATAACTTGGGATAAGAGTTAACTGCTCTTGTCTGTTACTTACCTCAGTAGTGTTCACAAGTGCTTGGTCTTGTCATGCATGGAAAGGAACTCGCCTACAAAACCTGTTTCTGGCGACAGACATTTCATAAAGGCGGTGCCATTGTGATCGAGAGACCCTTCCGGAAGTCTGATGACAGTTTTTGTTGTACTCCCAGTTCTTATAGAACAGGGAGTACTTTAGAGTAGGAACGAAGAAATGCTGTGTGTGTGTGTGTGTGTGTGTGTGTGTGTGTGTGTGTGTGTGTGTGTGTGTGTGTGTGTGTGTGTCCGTCCGTGGTCAAAATGTGTTCCAATCGCTCCAGACAAAACTACTGGGCCGATCTTTCTGAAAATTTGTAGGCATGTTCATTATGGGTCACGGCTGATGCCCGATGTTTTAGTTTACCGTTATAGCCGTTACTAACGGCTATAACGGCCCATAAACGGTTCTTCTTTTTTATGGAATATCTTAGAAAGTATGTGGCCGATATTTCTGAAAAGTTGTAGGTATGTTCATTATGGGTCACGGATGATGCCCGATGTTTTAGTTTACCGTTATAGCCATAACTAACGGCTATAATGGCCCATAACGGTTCTTCTTTTTTAATGGAATTTCTTAGAAAGTATGTGGCCGATATTTCTGAACATTTGTA
>CM065742.1:44117212-44119712 GCA_033310375.1 Conus canariensis
CAATCGGTAATTAACTAACTGGTCATTTGGCTTGATCCTTGATTGGCTGGCTGCTACATCAATCGGTTGGTCAACTTTTTCATTTTTTTTTCTTATTGTTATTTATTTATTAAAATATTTATTTGTTCATTTATCTATTCATTTGTTTATTTATTTATTCATTATTTATTCTTTTCCTTGCTCATTCATTTTTTTTTTCATATAATTGTTTATGTACTTATTTTTTTATTTATTCATTTAATGATTGATTGATTCATTCATTTACTTATTCATTGATTTATTTTAGTTATTCATTTATTCAATTATTTGTTTATTTCGTCATTCATTTATTTATTACTTTATTTATCAATTCTGTTCTGTGGTTTGATTGATAGATCCATTTGTTAGTTAGTACGTGTCGATGCTTTTTTCCCTAGCGGATAACAAAACACACAACCATTCATAGACCCCCACCACCACCACCATCCCCCACCCCCCACCCCCCACCCCCCACCCCCCACCCACCCCACCTCCCTTTTTTCCCCCACACAGAAAGAAAGCCTGACGTACTTCGCGGAGAAGGAAGCACTGACGGCGGAAGTGACGATGGTCAAGCACGAGCTGAGCATGTGCCAGCAGAACGCGCGGGAGACGACAGCGAGGCTGAAACAGGAAGTGCACAGCAAGCTGCAGCAGCTGAAGGACGAGACAGAGGCCCACCAACGACTGCTGCCTGAACTGGATCGTCTGCGTACACAGGTACTGGCTTTATATACACACCACCAGGTGATGGTGGCTTTATATACACACCATCAGGCGATGTCGGCTTTATATACACACCACCAGGTGATGTTGGCTTTATACACACACCACCAGGTGATGTTGGCTTTATATACACACCACCAGGTGATGTTGGCTTTATATACACACCACCAGGTATTGTTGGCTTTATATACACACCACCAGGTGATGTTGGCTTTATATACACACCACCAGGTGATGTTGGCTTTATATACACACCACCAGGTGATGTTGGCTTTATACACACACCACCAGGTGATGTTGGCTTTATACACACACCACCAGGTGATGTTGGCTTTATACACACACCACCAGGTGATGTTGGCTTTATATACACACCACCAGGTGATGTCGGCTTTATATACACACCACCAGGTGATGTTGGCTTTATATACACACCACCAGGTGATTTTGGCTTTATATACACACCACCAGGTGATGTTGGCTTTATATACACACCACCAGGTGATGCTGGCTTTATATGCACACCACCAGGCGATGTCGGCTTTATATACACACCACCAGGTGATGTCGGCTTTATATAGACACCACCAGGTGATGCTGGCTTTATATACACACCACCAGGTGATTTTGGCTTTATATACACACCACCAGGTGATGTTGGCTTTATACACACACCACCAGGTGATGTTGGCTTTATATACACACCACCAGGTGATGTTGGCTTTATATACACACCACCAGGTGACGTCGGCTTTTATATACACCACCACCAGGCGATGTTGGCTTTATATACACACCACCAGGTGATGTTGGCTTTATACGCACACCACCAGGTGATGTTGGCTTTATATACACACCACCAGGTGACGTCGGCTTTATATACACACCACCAGGCGATGTTGGCTTTATATACACACCACCAGGTGATGTTGGCTTTATATACACACCACCAGGTGATGTTGGCTTTATATACACACCACCAGGTGACGTCGGCTTTATATACACACCACCAGGCGATGTTGGCTTTATATACACACCACCAGGTGATGTTGGCTTTATATACACACCACCAGACGATGTTGGCTTTATATACACACCACAGGTGATGTTGGCTTTATGTACACACAGGCAGAGAGAGCCTACCGCTACAACAGGAGCAGAGGCTGCTCCGCGCTGAGCACCAAGCCATGAAGATCCGCTACGAGACGCGCGTGGAGAAGATGACCCAAGAACACAGGTATTGGTGATGGTGGGGGGGTGGGGGGAGGGGGGGGGGGGGGGGGGGGGGGGGGGGGGGGGGGGGGGGGGGGGGGGGGGGGGGAGGGGAGGGGTGACAATGTTGTCTACGACCTGTTGCTTGCTGCTCCTTCTTCGTCTCTTTTCTCAAAGGTCTTTCCCTTGAGTGTGTTAATTTGTGCTGCCTTTTTTTTTCTTTTTTCTTTTTGTTTTCCTTTGCTTTCTTTCTTTCTTTCCTTTTTTTTTGTTGGTTTCTTTCTTTCTTTCTTCTTTTTTCTTTTTCCTTTTTTCTTTTACTTTTTCTTTCTTTTGCTTTCTTGCTTTTTTTCTTCTTTTTCATTTTTTTTTCTTTTTCTTTTCTTTCTTTCTTTCTTTCTTGTTCTTTCTTCTTTTTTTCGTTACTTTTCTTTTCTTTCTTTTCTTTTTTTTTTTTTACCTTTTTTTTTTCTTTTTCTTTTTTCTTTCTTTCTTTCTTTCTTTCTTTCTTTCTTTTTTTTCTTTTCTTTTCTTTTCTTTCTTT
>CM065742.1:44129712-44134712 GCA_033310375.1 Conus canariensis
TATCGGAACATCGTCTATAGTGTCCATGATTGACCTGTGGTAATGAAATGTCTATACTCTTTTTTGTCTTAACTAGTTTTGGACATTTTCAGTGGTATCTCTCTCTCTCTTCTCTCTCTCTCTCTCTCTCTCTCTCTCTCTCTCTCTCTCTCTCTCTCTCTCTCTCTCTCTCTCTCTCGATTTGGTTCATTTGATTGATTGATGTTATTGATTCATTGGTTGGTTTACGAACTGAATGACTTGTTGAGTAACTCTCTCTCTCTCTCTCTCTCTCTCTCTCTCTCTCTCTCTCTCTCTCTCTCTCTCTCTCTCTCTCTCTCTCTCTCTCTCACGATTTGGTTGATTTGATTGATTGATTTTATTGATTCATTGGTTGCATTACGAACTGAATGACTTGTTGACTAACTGATTGAGTGATTAAATGACTGACTGGTTAATTGATTTGTCGGTTGATTGACAAGTCACCGGACTGACCTATTGATCAATCGATCAATTGATGGGTTGGTTGGTTGGGTGGGTGGGTGGGTGAGTGAGTGAGTGAGCGAGTGAGTGAGCGATTAACTGATTGGTTGCTTGAGTGAGCGATTGATTGGTTGGTTGGTTGGTTAGTTGGTTGGTTGAGTGATCGATTGATTGATTGGTTGGTTGGCTGGTTGACTGATTGGTTGATTGCTTGATGGTTTGGGAGATTGGTTGATTGGTTTATGAATTGATTGATTGGTTGATCGATGTATTGATTGATTGATCGATCGATCGATCGACTCATTCATTCATTCATTCATTCATCGATCGCTAACGTCACCTCCGGCAGCTGGAGTCCCGCCTGCAGTGGCAGGGGTCGTTGCAGCGGCGCGTGATGGAGATCCAGCAATACGCCGAACGGGAGGTGCAGCAGGCGCGCAAAGAGCGGGCGGAAATGACGAAACGCCTGGTGGACACACGTCAGCAGCAGGCACGTGACGCGCGCGCCATGGACGAGATCTTGACTGGGGTAAGACGCGCGAAAGGGTGAGACAGAGGTGTGTGTGTGTGGGGGGGGGGGGGGGGGGGGATTGTAGGTGAAAGAGTGAGACAGAGGGTGGGGATTGTAGGTGAAAGATTGAGACAGAGGTGGGGGGGGGGTGATTGTAGGTGAAAGAGTGAGACAGAGGGGGGGGGGGGGGAGGGGGGATTTAGGTGAAAGAGTGAGACAGAGGGTGGGGATTGTAGGTGAAAGATTGAGACAGAGGGTGGGTGATTGTAGGTGAAGGAATGAGACAGAGGTAGGGGGGTGTGTGATTGTAGGTGAAAGAGTGAGACAGAGGGGGTGATTGTAGGTGAAAGAGTGAGACAGAGGGGGGGGGGTGATTGTAGGTGAAAGAGTGAGACAGAGGGGGGGGGGTGATTGTAGGTGAAAGAGTGAGACAGAGGGGGGTGGGTGATTGTAGGTGAAAGAGTGAGACAAAGGAGGGGAGGGGGATTGTACGTGAAAGAGTGAGACGAGGGGGGGGGGGGGAGTGATTGTACGTGAAAGAGTGAGACAGAGGGGGGAGGGGGGATTGTACGTGAAAGAGTGAGACAGAGAGGGGGGGGGGGTGATTGTACGTGAAAGAGTGAGACAGAGGGTGGGTGATTGTACTCTCGGGATTCTGCATCTAAGGGTATGCTTTTCCTTTCTTTCTTTCTTTCTTTCTTTCCTTCTTTTTTTTTCCTGTCCCATCTTCTGTGCCACTTCAGTAGCATCGCACCCACGCCGCTCATTCTGAGCCCCCTGTCCACATCCACAGCCCCGGCACCGGCAATTCACAGGGAGCAGTCAATGTCAAGTCGTCAAGAGGCAACCCATCGGAGGAGACACTGCACTGCTGCCAAGTCACTTCGGTGGTGTTCACTGGTGCCTGTTCTGATCCAACATACGCAGGACACCACCTACTATGCCCCTGCTAACGACAATAATTGCTTAGTCGCGGAGCCGGCGTGAGTGAGCTCTCCCTCCGGAGGGCTCCACCACGTCCGTCCAACGAACCCCCCATGAATTAGCCGATACAGGTGTCCCCGAAGGAATCGAACTAAGGTCATAGACGTAGAGAGGACATTGAAACTGAAGTCACCATGAGAGCAGGGCATGAAGTGCCACAGAATTTGAGACTTTTCTTTTTTTTTAATGCTGATCGACGAGAATGAGGTTGATGAAGATGATGCTACGTATATCCACTCCGGTCTCAGACTGCATGACAGGGTGTACTCTACGCTTATTTTTCATTATAATTCCCGGCGTCAACCAAGCCCGAGAGATACCGGCATCTGCAGTGTTGGTCAGGAATTTGAGCATCACTCTCAGAGGCGCATCCGCCAAGTAGATGAAACTCGACTGTGTGGTCCCAGTCTTCTCAACTGAGCCCATAGCTAACTCAACTCTGGGTAGGAGCTGGTTGTGGCAGAAAAATCCTGCAGGGCTCTGACTGGAAACGAACCCACGACCACCCAGCCGGGAATCTGCGAGCTAACCACTTCGCCACAGTGGCTGGTAGGATATGGGTTTCTTACCTAGCCTGGTAGCGAAAGTCGAGGACTGGGGGGGTCTTCAGGGTCTCCCAGACCAACGTTGTGTGCTGGTTGTAAGTGATGGTATTGTGGTGCAGTCATCCTCTAAGGGAGTCAGTCCCTCAAGCATTAGGTCCACGGGACAATGTATTGAAATCCGAACGTGTGGATGCTGGGGACTCTTTCAGTACAAACAGATCCCCCCACCCCACTCTCTCCCTCCCATCTTTTGGAAGTCCTGGACTAGTAATGTCGTCTTTTCTATGACTTTCTTTAAATCTGCGTTTTTAAAAAAAATTCATATACTTATGTTTTTTGTTTGTTTTTTGTTCGGTTGGTTGGTTGGTTGGTTGATTTTTTTTTTTTTTTTGTTGGGGGGGGGGGGGGGGTGGGAGGGAGGGGGGGGGGGTCTTTACTGTCGTCTGCTTTTTCATGTCTTTACTCTGGAAACGCTTGAACAGATTTCTGATTTCTGAGCTCTTGGTGCAATGTGGCGACGAGGCTGTAAAAACATTGTTGAAGCTGTCCACACTGGCGTCTGGCTGCCTACTCTGCAGGGTGTCTGTTACGTAGAATTTGTCATCGTTAGACAGGCTTGGTTATTGTTAGCGATGTTTGCTTTTTTTTTTCAATTTTGAATCAAGCAATTGAGTTTGAAAGCCCGGCGCAAACTGAAAACACACACACACACACACACACACACACACACACACACACACACACACACACACACACACACACACACACACACAGTCGCACACACTCGCACGCGCGCGCGCGGTCGTGTGTGCAAGTGAGTGTGTGTGTGTGTGTGTGTGTGTGTGTGTGTGTGTGTGTGTGTGTGTGTGTGTGTGTGTGTGTGCGTGCGTGCGCCCGTGTGTGTGTGTGTGTGTGTGTGTGTGTGTGTGTGTGTGTGTGTGTGTGTGTGTGTGTGTAAAAAGACAAAGTCAGAAAGGCAGAGACAGACATGGTGGAAACTCAGGTGGTGTTATTTACTTACTTATTTCCTTGATTATCTCTTCTGTCACCAGCTGGTACGTCTTCGTGAATTAGGGGCCACCCTGAGCACAGAGGAAGGCAAACCACAGCCCGCTACCCCTGGCCTCAGCGACTTTGACCGTGTAAGTACAACAGGCCTCCTTCGGAAAGTAGTCACCAACACATGGGATCGGCCGTGCCCACAGTCACACAGTATAGGTACCAAGGCTAGAATTCTCACTGTGCGCGGGAGCATGATCCTACAAGGCCACAAAAAAAAAAAAAACCACACACACACACATGCACATGCACTTCTGCACACACACACACACACACACACACACACACACACACACACACACACGGGCGCGCACACGCACGCACGTACGCACGCACACACGCACGCACGCACGCACGCACGCACGCACGCACACACACACACACACACACACACACACACACACACACGCGCGCGCACACACGTACGCACGCGCACACACACACACACACGCACTTACGTACGCACGTACGTGGACACGCGCGCGCGCACCTACACACACACACGCACACCACACACACACACACACACACACACCACACACACACACACACACGCACGCACGCACGCACGCACGCACGCACGCACGCACACACAAACACACACACACACACACACACACACACACACACACACACACACACAAGCGCGCACACGCACGTACGTACACACATACACACATGTATATGCTTACACACACATCAAATACACACACATGCGCTCGCACACACACATACGGGCCCATGCCCACACCCACACACACACACACACACACACACACACACACACACACACACACACACATGTGTGTGTACACTCACCATACACACATACAATGATAATAATGATACAACCAATGGTAGGTAGGCACTCAATGTCTGACCAGCGCGTCGGGTTGATGCGTAGGTCAGACATCTGCAAAGTTGCAGCCACGAGACCGAGACCCTCTTTTTAAATTCTCTCATCTTAGTAGTTAATCCATTTATCCATCAGCTTTAAATCAAGCGCAGTGTGGTTTCAAAACTTAGCGGATGTGATGTAGCGTAGATGGACTAGTCCGCACACAGTAACGCCTCCTTGATGAAACTGAAACTGAAACTGAATCCCGCTGCCCACACCAATACACTTGATCGGCCGTACCGATAGTCACACAATGTAAGAACTGAAACCCTTATTCTGACTATACATAGCAACACGTTTAATCGGCCGTACCGATAGTCACACAATGTAAGCGCTGAAACCCTTATTCTGACTACACATAGCAACACGTTTAATCGGCCGTACCGATAGTCACACAATGGAAGCGCTGAAACCCTTATTCTGACTACACATAGCAACACGTTTAATCGGCCGTACCGATAGTCACACAATGTAAGCGCTGAAACCCTTATTCGGACTACACATAGCAAAACGTTTAATCGGCCGTACCAATAGTCACAAG
>CM065742.1:44139712-44182212 GCA_033310375.1 Conus canariensis
ACAGAACACTGTTTGTTCGTTTGTTTGTTTGTTTATTTATTTATCTACTCATTTTCATTTATCTATTTATTGTCTATTTATCTGTGTATATATTTATTTACATGTATTTTCATTTGTTAGTTACTTATTGATTATCTGTTTATTTTCATTCATTTCTTTATTGGTTATTTTGCCTGTTTATTTATTTTTGTATTTATCTATTTATTTCCATTCATTTATTTGTCTATCTGTTTATTTATATACTTATTCATCTATGTATTTATGTAATTATTTGTTTATTTATTTATATACTTATTCATTTTTTTCATTTATTAGTATATTTGTTCGTTTGGTTATTTGGTTTATTTATCTATTTATTTATCGCTGTCTTTTCTTCTCTGCCACGCCAGTGATATTACCCAACATGCCGTTCATGCCTGTCTCCTGTTCACAGCCACATCCAGGTTCGTCCTTTCGCAGCCCCTGTATGGGCAAACAGCAGCTGTAGTGGCAAGACTAAAGACTATATGGGGAGACAAAAACCTCAGTCTTCGCTCCAAGATCCACCTAATGCCCTCCCTTGCCCTCTCAGTTTTTCTATATGCATGTGAAACTTGGACCTCACAGCAGAGCTACAAAGAAGAATTCTGGCGATTGAAATGAGATGCTACAGAAAGATCTTGGGCATCCATTACACAGACCACGTGACAAATGAAAAAGTCCATAGAATAATTCAACAGGCAATTGGACCCCACGAAGACCTTCTCACAGTCGTCAAGAAGCGGAAAATGAAGTGGTACAGACATGTGTCCCGTTCAGCAGGCCTTGCAAAGACAGTCCTGCAAGGAACAGTCAGAGGAAGCCGCAATAGAGGAAGACGAAGGAAGAGGTGGGAGGACAATATCCGAGAGTGGACTGGAATGAGCCTGGCGGAATCACAGCGAGCGGTGGAGGACAGCGACAGATGGAGGAGAGTGGTGGCCGGATCATCAGGGGTGCCCCAACGACAACAGACGATGTCGAGGGATAGGTAACAGGTAACAGTATGGGCAGTCCACTGGGAGAGTCAACGTCACGTCGTCATGATGCCACTATCAGATAATCTAGTATTAGTTTATTACAGCTGGGAGTGGCGTTGAATTATCAGACATGTATTAGAAGATGTGCTTTTCAATTATGATCGTCCAGTACCGTACGCTACGCTGATCTTTCAGATCAAGTAAATGGATGGAGTTCTTGAGAATAGCCAGTGTCATGAAAGTGGGGAGATAATCTAGCAAATCGCAAATGACAGAGACAGAATGAAAGACGGAGTGAACACTTCAGTTCTGAATCAGCATCTGTCCTCATCCTCATCCCCCGCGACAAACAAAATGCATGTTATCTTTAGGCCAAAAGAAAAGAAAAAAGGCATGGAAGGATATCAGTTTTGTTTTAACGACGTTCCCCCACCGTTAGGTTTTCCCCACAAGTATGAATAGAAACAGACACTGATTGGTGGAGAGAATTATCGCAATTTTTGTTCGTCAACAAATCAGTAAATATGATTCCACTTTATCCCCGACACAAACAAAATACACGTTGTCATTGAGCCAAAAAAAAAAAGAGAAAAGAAAAAAAAAAAAGGCAGGGAAAGGATTTCAGTTTTGTTTTGATTATGTACCTCTACTGGTGTTTCCCCCCATGACTATGAATAGTAACAGACTCTGGTCGATAGAAGTGTCGCAATTTGTTTTGCATGTGAACACGTCAGTATGCATGAGTCATGGATGAGAAGTCCATCGTGTTCCTAATTGTTGCACATCAATACATCAATACTCATGTGTCTTGGATGACTGTCCATCGTGTTCCTAATTGTTGCACATCAATACATCAACACTCATGTGTCTTGGATGACTGTCCATCGTGTTCCTAATTGTTGCACATCAATACATCAACACTCATGTGTCTTGGATGACTGTCTATCGTGTTCCTAATTGTTGCACGTCAATACATCAACACTCATGTGTCTTGGATGACTGTCTATCGTGTTCCTAATTGTTGCACATCAATACATCAACACTCATGTGTCTTGGATGACTGTCTATCGTGTTCCTAATTGTTGCACATCAATACATCAACACTCATGTGTCTTGGGTGACTGTCTATCGTGTTCCTAATTGTTGCACGTCAATACATCAATACTAATGAGTCATGGATGATACAATCTATCGTGTTCCTACTTGTTGCAAGTCATTACATCAATACTCATGTGTCTTGGATGACACAATACTCATGTGTCTTGGATGACTGTCTATCGTGTTCCTAATTGTTGCACATCAATACATCAACACTCATGTGTCTTGGATGACTGTCTATCGTGTTCCTAATTGTTGCACATCAATACATCAATACTCATGTGTCTTGGATGACTGTCTATCGTGTTCCTAATTGTTGCACATCAATACATCAACACTCATGTGTCTTGGGTGACTGTCTATCGTGTTCCTAATTGTTGCACGTCAATACATCAATACTAATGAGTCATGGATGATACAATCTATCGTGTTCCTACTTGTTGCAAGTCATTACATCAATACTCATGTGTCTTGGATGACACAATACTCATGTGTCTTGGATGACTGTCTATCGTGTTCCTAATTGTTGCACATCAATACATCAATACTCATGTGTCTTGGATGACTGTCTATCATGTTCCTAATTGTTGCACATCAATACATCAATACTCATGTGTCTTGGATGACTGTCTATCGTGTTCCTAATTGTTGCACATCAATACATCAATACTCATGTGTCTTGGATGACTGTCTATCGTGTTCCTAATTGTTGCACATCAATACATCAATACTCATGTGTCTTGGATGACTGTCTATCGTGTTCCTAATTGTTGCACATCAATACATCAATACTCATGTGTCTTGGATGACTGTCTATCGTGTTCCTAATTGTTGCACGTCAATACATCAACACTCATGTGTCTTGGATGACTGTCTATCGTGTTCCTAATTGTTGCACGTCAATACATCAATACTAATGAGTCATGGATGATACAATCTATCGTGTTCCTACTTGTTGCAAGTCATTACATCAATACTCATGTGTCTTGGATGACACAATACTCATGTGTCTTGGATGACTGTCTATCATGTTCCTAATTGTTGCACATCAATACATCAATACTCATGTGTCTTGGATGACTGTCAAGTGCGTGAAACCTCTCACAAAAGGCATTAAACGCTTAGAGGCAAAAGGGACGTTGTACGTAGTATACAAATAGGTAATAGAACCATTAACAAGTATGCCTTACCCATCGCACACGGTCGAACCGTGTCAAGGAGGACGAAGCGGTCAGGTGACAGATGGCACCTAAGGTAGTGAGGAGTTCGGACCTGCCCGGCAGCGAAAGGGGAGAGGAATGTAACCACTAGGACCTCGGTGCACCAAGTGAGCGCTAAATACTCAGTTAGCTGAGGTTCTTTTGTAAACAGTCAGTGAAGAGCAGGAGTCTTGGACTCGTTCGGATGGTATTGCCGTGGGTCACTGGGTTGGTTCTATTGTCAGGCTGGTTGAACGCGCGTGGATGTTGTTATCGTAGCCCTCTTTAAGATAATTACTGTGTTAAAGTGGCCTCCGAAGTCGGCGGGAATTTTCGATGTCCATCTTGTGCCAAGTGTTTGTTTGCTAATCAATTAGGTAGGGATGTGTGTAAATGCTGATGTGTGGAAGAACGTAGCGAATGGAGAATTCAGAGTACTTGTGAACTAGGGGTTTGAGAAGCAGCATGGACAAAGGCATGGCCCGAAGGGGAATCCTTTGTTTCCATCCCTATATAAACTGAGGGAGAACAACGTGAAAGGAGAAGAACACCACAAGAGAGAGAGAGAGGCAGAGGAGAGAGAGAGAGAAGAAGGGTGGGCAGGACAGAGAACGGGTCGAGAGAAACGTGGTCTGGGAGATAGAAGAGACAGCAAAGTCTTAGGGAAAGACAAGCTGGAAGAGAAGAAAACTAAGTTTGAAGCCCAGAGGTGGGTGAAGACAGACAAACTGAATTTGAACCCAGAGGTGGGTGAAGGAGACGAAGAAGAAGAGTTCTAAGTCGAGATCCCAGAGACGACCACGAAGACCCAGTCCTGAAACCTGGAGCCAGTCAACCAAAGGCCTCACCATCAAGCAGTGCTGAAGAAGAAGTGAAGAGACTTTCAAGAACTGTGGTGTGGTGTGAAAGCGTGGTTGTGTGTGTGAAAACCTGGCCAGGTAAGAAGTCATTTTCATTATAACCCGGGATTAGGAAGTATTGATCTTTTATGTGTTGATTTGTTCATTTTGTGTAATTGGATTTTTCATGTTTGATTATAAGTAGCATAGAAATTGTATTTCTTGTGCTCAGTCGTGTTAGAAGAGAAACGAATGCGTGACATCCCATTCCCAGAGAGAGGTGAATGTTTGGTGGGCGCATGAGTGTGCATATGCGTGTATGAGTGCAAAGATAACCTTGGTGTGTTAAACCTGACTAATAATACATCAACTTAGTGCACTTAAGCAATACCATCACGATTTCCCCCGACCTGGACAATGACACAATACTCATGTGTCTTGGATGACTGTCTATCGTGTTCCTAAATGTTGCACATCAATACATCAATACTCATGTGTCTTGGATGACTGTCTATCGTGTTCCTAATTGTTGCACATCAATACATCAATACTCATGTGTCTTGGATGACTGTCTATCGTGTTCCTAATTGTTGCACATCAATACATCAATACTCATGTGTCTTGGATGACTGTCTATCGTGTTCCTAATTGTTGCACGTCAATACATCAATACTCATGTGTCTTGGATGACTGTCTATCGTGTTCCTAATTGTTCCCACGTCAATACATCAATACTAATGAGTCATGGATGATACAATCTATCGTGTTCCTACTTGTTGCAAGTCATTACATCAATTCTCATGTGTCTTGGATGACACAATACTCATGTGTCTTGGATGACTGTCTATCGTGTTCCTAATTGTTGCACATCAATACATCAATACTCATGTGTCTTGGATGACACAATACTCATGTTTCTTGGATGACTGTATATCGTGTTCCTAATTGTTGCACATCAATACATCAATACTCATGTGTCTTGGATGACTGTCTATCGTGTTCCTAATTGTTGCACATCAATACATCAATACTCATGTGTCTTGGATGACTGTCTATCGTGTTCCTAATTGTTGCACATCAATACATCAATACTCATGTGTCTTGGATGACTGTCTATCGTGTTCCTAATTGTTGCACATCAATACATCAATACTCATGTGTCTTGGATTACACAATACTCATGTGTCTTGGATGACTGTCTATCGTGTTCCTAATTGTTACACATCAATACATCAATACTCATGCGTCTTGGATGACTGTCTATCGTGTTCCTAATTGTTGCACGTCAATACATCAGTACTCATGTGTCATGGATGATAAAATCTATCGTGTTCCTACTTGTTGCAAGTCATTGCATCAGTACTAATGAGTCATGGATGACAAAGTCTATGGTGTTCCTACCCACAGGAGTCTTTCAAGTTCTGAGCTGGAGCTTCTTCGCGAGGAACTCAACGACCTACGTCAGGAGGGCGGCGACATGTTTCCCGTGCTGGACGTCACTGTAGCCGTGACGGACAACTCGGGTCCACGCTCACAACAACCGCCACAGCGAAGTTCGTCATTGGAAGATCAAGCCAGTGACGTCACACTTCCGCCCCTCCTCCTCCGCCCTCTGACCCCCTCGCACACGCTCAGCAAGACTCCTTCTTACATGTCCGGCTCGCGCAGCGCTCAAGGATCACGTGCCACGTCGCCTGACGTTCATCACGTGACGGACTTTTCGCCCTCCAGGAAGTTTCTGGAGACCCCGACTTCCGCCGGGAGCGGGGCTCATCGCCCGAGCAAAGAGATGAGTCCCCACCGCCGATCCGCTAGTCCCAAAACCGGTCCGTCCAGTGACAGGCAGCCACCATTTTCGTCCAGCCACCCCACGTCTGCCACTGCCACTACGGGGCTGGCCATCTCCACAGCGACTAGCACAGCCACGACAACGACCACGACGACTTCAGTGTCGTCGTCCAGAGCGTCCCGACCTCGAACTTTGACGAAGAGCTTGTCCGTGGACTCTCAGCCCACCTGGATTTCCAAGCCGTCCCTTCCCCACAGCTACTCCGCCTCTACCACCCCGACACAGCCCGGGCCTCCACCTGCCGGAGCTTATGAAGGTGAAGGTCGAAGCTCCACCCTCCCACGGAGAAGGATCGGAGGCTTGTCCCCGCGGACGGCCAGGAAGAAGTTTTTCGAAGAGTCTCCACCCGAAAAGGCAGCCTTCCTGTCCTGGCCCGAACGCGGAAAGCGGCAGGAAAGGGGGGTGGAAGGGGGAGCTCAACGCTCATTGCACGTGCAAAGCGTGGACCCGAGGGAGGTCCGGAGAGGAGCGGAGGAGGAGCACGAGTGGCTTCTGTCCCGGGTGGTGGAGGTGCCTCCCCATCCGCCCCACGCCATGAAGACCTCCATCTCCTGGCACGAGAAGATGCACCACAAGATGGCGACGCCTCCCCGGGCGGAGAGTAGCCCCAGCGGAGGTCCGCTCTCGGAAAAGGGAGAGGAGGGGGAAGAGGAGGAGAAGCAACAGCAGCAGCAGCAGCAGCAGCAGAGAGCCTCAAGGCGCAAGCCCCTCGGACTCTCAACCTTCCAAGGACGCTGGTGCTGGCGGCGCCGCTGCTGCTGCGCAAGGGCCGCAATCCAAGGGTAAAGGGGGACAATCCAGTGCCAAGGATCGTCGGCGGCTGTTCAAGAAGTCGTCCAGCCTGGACTCGGAGGTGGGCGCGTGCATAGCGCATGCCGGGGTCACGACCCTGGCGTCCCCCGCCGCGCCTTCGTCCTTTTCGCCTGCCGACTTCCTGGCGACTCTCAAAGGGAAGCTAGTGCCAGCGTTCAGCAGGTGGGTAGCGAACCCCCCCCCCCCCCTCTCTCTCTCTCTCTCTGAGTCGGAAGAAATTTATTCATAACAGGCCACGGCCCCGTGTGAAGAGGTGTGTGGACCATAACATCAATCGTGATCAGAAAAGGAACAAGAACACAAAAAGTGAAATTTCGCCACGAATGCCAATAATCATACACAGAAAGAAAACGAAAACAAATGAAGTAAATACCTCTATGATGTTGCTAGGTCTCTTAACTAGAATGCTATATACAAGTACAGTGAGAAATTTCGTACATCATGAGAACACCGTGAAGACATTAGCGCGCTGAGCTTGAATGATAAGGGTTGTCAATAACGTTTAAGTTTTGTAAAACTTTAACGAATACCTCTCAGCGCTCGACAACACAAAACAAAATCTACTTCGTTTTCTTCTGTTTCTTCACACAACGGACAAACCAAGATACTTCTGTCAACAGTTCTCTCTCTCTCTCTCTCTCTCTCTCTCTCTCTCTCTCTCTCTCTCTCTCTCTCTCTCTCTCTCTTGTGAATAATGCGTGCGTGAGATGTATATGCGTGTCTGACATTATATTTACTGATACGGTGAGTTACTTCTTAGTATATACGTTTTCTTATCTGGTTGCAATGCTATGGTGTGTTGCGGTGACGATGATTATTCCATTGGAAGTAGGGTGTATACAATAGTTATTTAATAGTGTTTTATTCTTAAATAAAAAGGTTTATTTTGCCTTTATCTGTTGTGTCCTCTGCCCAGTCCAGTGTTACACTTGCCGTCGCAGCGGATCCTGTTTTGAGATAATGGGATAATAAAGTTACCTCTCTCTCTCTCTCTCTCTTCTCTCTCTCTCTCTCCTCTCTCTCTCTTCTCTCTCTTTCTCTCTCTCTCTCCCCTGTCATCGTTCTCGTCCTTGTTGTTGTCAATCTTTTTTTCATTTCCTGTTTTGTGACCACGCGTGTCTGTCTGTCTGTCTGTCTGTCTGTCTGTCTGTCTGTCTGTCTGTCTCTCTCTCTCTCTCTCTCTCTCTCTCTCTCTCTCTCTCTCTCTCTCTCTCTCTCTCTCTCTCAACGTCATCGTTCTCGCCCTTGTCGTTGTCGATCTGCTCATTAATCGTTTCCCCGTGTTGTGTCCACACAGGAAAAGCAAAGAGGAGGCACCACGCACTACGCCCCTCTGCCCTCCCTCCCCCCTCTTCATTCCTACCGCCGTTCCCGACATTCCCCTCCGACCCCCACCACCACCCTCCTCCTCCTCAGCCACTGCTACCACCTGCACCACCACCACCTCGACCACCGCCACCACCATCGCCAGCGGCAGCAGCAGCACCAGCACCACCGCCACCAGCGTCGGTCACCCTTGGTCGAGCCACCTGAGAGAAGGGACGGTGGGCGGGGAGGAGGGGGTGCACTACGGGACTGTGGACCCTTCTGGAGAGGTACTCTGTGTGTGTGTGTGTGTGTGTGTGTGTGTGTGTGTGTGTGTGTGTGTGTGTGTGTGTGTGTGTGTGTGCATGTGTATGTGTGTGTGTGTGTGTGTGTGTGTGTGTGTGTGTGTGTGTGTGTGTGTCTGTGTATATATAGAGTAACGAAGAGGGATGGGCAAGGGTAACGGAGGGGGGGGGGGGGGGGGGGGAGGGGGGGAGAGTGATGGGTGGGAGAGAGAGAGAAGGGTGAGAGAGAGAGGTGGGGGGAGAGAGAGGAGGTGAGAGAGATGGGGTGGGAGAGAGAGGGAGGGAATGAGAGAGAGAGAGAGAGAGGGGAGAGAGTGAGTGAGAGAGAGAGAGGAGAGAGGGATGAGAGAGAGAGATGAGAGAGAGGTGGGAGAGAGAGAGAGGGTGATGGGAGAGAGTGAAGGGGATGGGAGAGACAGACAGGCAGACAGACAGACAGAGAGCAGAGAGAGAGAGAGAGGGGATGAGAGAGAGAGAGGGGATGAGAGAGAGAGAGAGAGAGAGAGAGAGACGAGAGATGAGAGAGAGAAATTGTAGGTGGGGCGGGGCAGTAGTGCGGTGTCCCTCTGGCAGGTTGTCAAATGGCAACTTGATACTAAGCTGTTCGTGACTGTATATGAAGGAGCAATGTAGTAGTCATGTCACTGAAATGACACAGGCGACAGCAAACAGACAAATAAACAAGCATGCTAGCGAACCACGAGACAAACAAACAAACCGTACACTGAACATCATAAGAGAGTAACAACTCAGCTAAACTGTTCCCTTCTTTTCCGACCTCACCTCCCCGTCCCCCCCCCCCCCCTCCCTCACCCTCCACTCCTCCCTTCCCCCACCGCTTCTCACCTGCCTCTCATCCTCTATCACCCCCCTCCACCCACCCCGCACCCCCCCCCCCCCCCCTGTCTTGCCCCATACCACCCCCTTGTCACAGGACTCGCGCGGCAGGGGGTTCAGCAGACGGCAAGGGCCTCATCCTCATCAGCGAGACTCTCGCGGAGACGCGCGAGACATCAGATGGCGCTCCATGTCCGCGGACCGCGCCACACGCCCCCTGATGGTGCACACTGACGTCATCGTGCCTGCCCAGATCTGGCAATTCAGCGAGACGGCCGTGTGACGCAGCACCTCCCTTCCTTGTGCCATACGTCACAGCGTGAGTGACGTCACTTCAGCAGGTCTTTCATCGTTTGACTGAGGAGGGGGGTCCCTGAGAAGAAGAACAATGTCCTCACTATGTAGATGTTTGTGCGAATTTGTTTTTTCGTCTTTTTCTTCTTCTTCTTCTTCTTCTTCTTCTTCTTCTTCTTCTTCTTCTTCTTTCTTCTTCTTCTTCTTCTTCTTCTTCTTCTTCTTCCAACGTCAGCACTGGTTTCTGCTCGACCCTTACAGAGAAGCCGAGATGGACAGTTTATTGGTTGAAACAAAACAGTGCAAAGACCACCGTATCATATGTTGAATCAAGACAATGTCCACTAATGAAGGGATAAAGTTCTAAATAGGGAAAGAAAGAAAAAACAAAAAAAAAAAAAAGGAAAGAAGAAAGACATTATGAAAATGAATAAATAAATGATTTGTTTGTTTGTATGTATGTGAATATGATTTCCAAAAAGCGTCAGAAGGTAACGATCAATCCAAATTGTCCGGCAGAGATAAATCCAGGATTTTGCTAATCGATCAAAAGGAAGGGTATAGAAACTGATTCGACCCACACAAGCAACACAACTGTGAACGTAATATACCCTCCTCTCACCCCTTACGTGTCGATATGTTGGGCACTAAGCCAAACGAACAAGGGAGGTAAACGTCTCATCGATTGGACACCGTGGTTCATTAAACCAACTAGAACCTGTTTGGGGGTGGGGGGGGGGGAGGGGGGGCGAGGACCTCTGCCAAAGAAGGAACATCAACGTCTGTAAATGTGTTCGTCCATTACCAACATTACCCGCCACACTAACGAATCGATTTTAACGAAACTTGGTGTTGAAAAAGAAAAACAAAAAGAAAAACCCATGATCCAAGGGACACAACCATGAATGTTGGTGCATGCCGGGTTTATTCAAAGATAGATATAATGTTTATTTTCATTTGAATTGCGATGCAGGTTTTTTTTCCCCCAAATATCTATACATTTCTCCAGAAACAACGCATGAATCTTAAAGGGGGGGGGGGGGGGGGGGGGGGAGGGGGGGGCACCATGGTATTCCTAGGAATATATTTCAAACTCGGGGCGGATGTAGATCACAGTTCAGATCCTATGAGTTAGGGTTTTGATTGACGTTCAGGGGACTGTTGACATTTGGGCGGAGAGGGTTACAACCAATGACAGTCATCAACCGATCGCGGCCTTGTCGTGAGAGAACTGGTCACCCTGGCCGCTGGTAGCATCAAACCAAGTTCATGTTTGTTTGTTTGTTTGTTTTCTGACATGTATTTTTTTCCCCTCTTTCTCCAAACAGCTTGAAGCTATGGACATGCCCTCGATTGTTTCCTGACCTACCGACGACCTACCACAATGTTGATTCCAGATGGTCAGTTCTGCTCTGTTCTGACCAGTGGGGTCGAGTAAATTATTCCCAATGGACATCTATGTATGTATTTCTACCATTCCTCGTGTGAAGTGCCTAGCCCTGGTAGCATTTTGTGTGCGTGTGTGTACGTGTGTACTTTGAAACAACTCCGTTATTTATTGTCACATTCTTCCCATCCCACACCCCACCCACCTCCCTCCCCTTGCAGGCCCCATCCCCTCCTCCTGCCCTTCCCCCATCTTCCCAGAGAGATCGTTTCCGACGAAGTCAATTCATTGGCGTCAGTTCGTAATACTAGGGCTGTCATGATGGAAAAGAGAGAGAGAGAGAGGAGAGAGAGAGAGAGAGAGAGAGAGAGAGAGAGAGCGCGCAGTATAGAGCTGCGAAGAATTCCCTCATGAACAGATTGTTCACTCGGCTGAGGAGGCTGATGTGATGATTTTGCTCCCTGACCCTGTGCTCCCACCCCCCCCCCTCCCCTTTCCTTCACCCCCTCCTCGCCCACCTTTTTCTCTCTCCCCCCCCCACCCCCCTCCCCCCAGCATTGGAAGGACGTTTCTATTTGTTTTGTGAACTGTGTTCACATTTCTCTGGGTTTTGTTGTTAGTCAGTTATGATATTGTATGGAATCCTCTCCTCACACTTCTCATTTCCACCCTTCTTTTTCCAAGTCAGAGATTTTTTTTTTTTTTTCTCACGAGCGAAAGCGGGCCATGATTTTGTTCCATTTCATGTGCCTGAAGCAGCGCCGTGTTCTTTCCATAACATCACAGGTGAAGCAAAACATTTTGCCCTGCTCATGAAATTTGTTGTTGTCTTTGCACGGACTTGACGAGGTAGCCGTATTTTCAGTTACTGATCGGAAGAGGTTTCTTTGAGTGTATCCACCAGGCAACGTATGCCAAGGGAGATCAATCCTCGAATTCTTGTAAGTAGTAGTCTACCTTGGAATCATTGGTGTTGTGATATGTAAGGCGACTAGTCGTCACAATCTTATTGGGCTAATCAAGCTCAACCTGAAGGTTAGAGAATTAAAGAAGAGTTTGGCCTTTGCACTACATTTGGTTTAATGACGTAATCTCATTCTCTCTGCGCCCATCAAAAGGCGTTCTGTCTGTTTAGGCAATGGGTCCAATGATGCTGTAGGAAAGGACTCATAAACATTACTTTATTATTATTATTATTATTACTAACGTAACTATCATTAGGCTATCATTGTTACCACTGTTTCTGTTGTATTGTTGTAGTTCTTGTTCTATTATTATTATTATTATTGATGTTGTTGTTGTTGTAGTTGTTGGTGTTGTTGTTGTTATTATTATTATTATTATTATTATTATTATTATTATCATCGTTATTATTATTATTATTAAATAAGATTTGATGAACGCTCAGTTTGTGAAGATTAGATCAAAATCTTTAGAAAACGCTTCCTTCCTTATGACTTCAAACTAGAACAAAACAAAACAAACAAACAAACAAACAAACCATTGCTGGTTATTTGGCAAACACTGCCGAGCACGGCACTATACTGCTGACCATAATATTCAGCTATCACCCAGTTTGTTTTTAACAACCGCAGAAACACGTGTCTGGCGCTTGGCAGTCATGGTGGGCCTCAGATGCACTGAAATTCCAGACACCAAATTAATTCAGAACGGCGGTTTATTTCATTGGTTCTGCTCCCACCACTGTGAAACGTTTGGAACTAATTACACCTCGTGCCTCAATAACGTCGTAAATGTTTTCACGACTTGAAAAACAAAATTCTGTTAATAAAATAATGGTTTACCTGACTGTGCCTTGATATGGATTTGAAAATGAAAGCAAAAAAAAAAAAAAGTTGTATAATGCAGACTACCTGGATATATTCACCTGATGCCTGATTCTGTGAAACTGAAAATTTAAACACCAATGTTATGTTGCAGGATTTGTGGCAGAATTCCGTGATCTGATTTTGAAATTCAAAATAGCTTAAAAAAAAAAAAAAACAAGAAAAAAAAAAAAAACGTTGTTTTGTCTGGTGACATTTGCCTTTTATTTGATTCCGCCTTGATGTAAATTTGGCATTTGAAAAAATAAAATGCTATGTAGCGGAGTCTTTGATATATTTGCTTTATATCTAACTCTGCTATAATCTGATTATGATTTTGTACATGTTATTTGCAGAATGTTTGAAAATATCACTTTTTCCTGAGATCTTCCATGACGTAAATATTCAAGAAGGACAATGTTACTGTGGTGATAACAGTATACCCTACCGAATCTATGGAAGATCAACAAAGTATGCCATCCATGTGGGCCTACTTTACAAAGTGAGGAGGAAGGAGGGGGAAAACAAGAGTCGTGCCATGAAACTAACAAATCTAGCTAGTTGAATGGTTTGGCTAGTTAGATAGTTAGTGTAGTAGTAAGCTAGTTTGTAACATTCAGGTTTGATAACCATGAAACCTCATATGGATATGGCTGATGAGAATTGAGGGGGAACAGGAAAATGGGGGGGGGGGGGGGGGGAATTCGGAGGGGGGGGGGAGTGGAGGGGGGTGGGAAGGGCGAGAAGGGATGGGTGAGGTTGGGGTTAACCATCAAGGACTAAACCAATATCACCAGATTAACGACGTGTTCAGATGGGCAACACAAATGGCAAACTTTGCTTTTGGCGCCAGAGAAGTTTTCTTCTCGCTTTTTTTTTTTTTTTTTAAAAACAGCAACACTTAAAACATAGCCGTTGAGTGGAGTTTGACGATTTGGATTGTGATAGTGGTTGTTGTGAATGTCTGTATCAGTTTTGCCTCATCACCTTCAGAACTCAAGTCTGCAGGCAATGGTGTGCAGTGACCTTTTAGAGAGCAGGTGTGCTGTTGTTGGAAATTTCTTCTAAAGTACGAATCTAATCAAGATTCTCTCCCCCCCCCCTTAATGCTAGGGTAAGGGAGGCAGGAGGAAGAGGAGGGATAGTATTTGGGGGAGGGGGGTGGGGGGCAGAGAGAAAGAGAGAGAGAGGGGGGGCGATAAGGTATTGTTATGAATCTTATTTTGTTTTAGAGTGTAAATATCATAGATGTCAATCATGCGAATTAATGTCAAATTTGAACGGTTTCTTTCGCGCTAGGAAGAGAGAACACATCAATTTGGGGAAATTATTAAATTATAGAACATTGTGTGGGGATGATAGGGTAAGAATGTTAATGATAGATATATATGAAAAGATATATATTGAGGTGTTGTTTTTTTATTCGTATTTCTGCATGAGTTCTGTCTTTCTTTCTGCATACACAAGCTGATACTCCTGCGGACACTCCCTGTATAGACAGGCAAGGATGAATCCCATCTACCCAACAAAGGGAGTGGAATTTTGTGTGTATGACCGGTTTTTTTTTTATCCCACCATCTAGGCAGCCATACTCCAACTTCGGGGAAGTTTGCATGAGTGTTAATCATATGGTTATTTGGCTTCTATTTGTAGGCAGTATAGACAGTGACTGCTGTGTTGTATTGAAGCTTCGAAAGGGCAAAAAAGAAAAATGAAGTTTTGATCTTGAAGGACCCAGCTTCTTCCTTTAGAAACTAACATGCACTGGATTTTGGGAAAGAGGTGGGAATAGGTGGGGTAGAAATCCCTTTCCATCTGTCGACTGGTAATTGGGAAACTGTTGAACAGACCATTTTTGTTTGGATAGATACTCGGGAAACTGCTGGATGGAAATTTTCTCAGGTTCATGGGAAACTGACAGAAACTTGTTTCGTTTGTCTGGATAAATAATTGAAAACCGATTGTGGTGAGACTTTGGATGTACAGCTAGAAAACTGCTGGGTAGAGACGTTTTTTTTAAAATATGTCATCGGGATTCTACAGTGTAGAAATTTGTTTGTGTAGATATAGAATTTAGTACCTGTGAAATGTTGAGACTTAGTTCTGTGTATCTCGATAGCCTATTGGGAAATTCTTTGATGAATACTTATTTTATCCGTCTGTGTATGTAACTCGAAAATATGGCGGTTGTGGTCTGTTTAATATTCATTGCTGAAAACCAATTTTTATAAAAAAACCCTTTCCATGATTATTTGGGATTATAGATTGAAGTTAAAGGCAAATACAGACGACGTAATTTAACCGCTGATCGTTCTGTTTTGAACGCAATTTGTTTTCGCCATTAGCTGCTTTATGCCATGGGCTTGCTCGCCTTCTTCTCACGATGTTTGTAAGAGATGACTCAAAAATGTGTTTAGCAATTTGATTGTCCCAATCAAATCAGAATTATCAAAGTTGTCTTACATCTGATATTTGGTAGAAAGGATGGGTAGGGTGGGGTGAGAGGGGTGGGGGTGGGGGGGGATGATATGTTAACATAGAAAACAGATTGCTTCTGTGAACAGATTCAAATGTGTAGCGTCCCTTTATTTTCGGCAAATTGACGTAGGTTAATAATAGATTACAGACTGAGAGGAAAGACAAACACCTGCACGGATTTCATTCGCCAGCATCAAAGACAGAGGTCTTTATTTTTCAGTAGTATGTGTGTAAGTTCCGCGTTACAAGGGACAATGGCAAAAGACGCGATTAGGTTAATGCAATGTTGTGAAGCACTATCCACAACAACATTATCCCTTTATATTATGGGCGCTTGGGCAGCTTGAATGCATTGGGTGCTTAGATGTAATATGCGGACTTATGTTTATTTATTAATTGATTCTTTCTTTCATGTTTTTTTTTTACTTATTCACTTTTTCATTTACAAATTTATAAAGTAATAAATTTAGTTTTTATTTGTTTATTTATTTAATTACTTATTTATCTATTTGTTTCTTTGTTTATTTATTTCTCATTTATTTGTTTGTTTATTCATTAGCTTGATTTTTTTTTTTTATTTCATTGGATTTGGTATTAACATGTTCTTGGATCTATTTGTTTCTGTGTTAATTCTCCGTTTCTTTCAGTTTGTCCCGCACACTGTTTGAACTTCAGACGAGTGTGTTGGTGGTGGTGGGGGGGGGGGGGGGGGGGGGGGTTCGTGATTCGTCCAAATCAAGAAAGTTCGTTTGACTGGTCGAAAAAGCTGTCGTCATTTGTATGTAGTACCATTCTTTGTCTGAAGTGTCCCAGGACTCTAGGAAATTGAAAGTTACACGTCTGAAGTGTCTCAGGACTCTAGGCAATTGAAAGTTACACTCATTGACTTGTAACTGGTATGAACAGAAAACGTTTCTTGAAGCAAACCATCTACCAAGATGTAGTCCGCCCTACGGGAGTCCAACAGCCCTTCAGGCCAATGGTTCTGACGCTTGTTTTCAGTGTTTTGAAAGAAAGATGTATTATTTTTCCCCAGTTCGAAAAAGAACAAACTAGAGAGGAGAGTTTTGAAAGAAAGATGTATTATTTTTCCCCAGTTCGAAAAAGAACAAACTAGAGAGGAGAGAGAGAGAGAGAGAGAGAGAGAGAGAGAGAGAGAGAGAGAGAGGTCTTTACTGACATCGAATGTGTCTGGGTTTTGTTCAAGTCCTTTTTGTTTATTATTTATTTGTAATATTTATTTATTTTATCTATTTATTTATTCATTTGTTTATGTTTTTTTTTAAATTTATAGTACAATTTATATTTATGAGTAACACCGTGTGGTGATTGTGGTTCTGTTATTTAATCATTTCTATGTGTTTGATTATTTCTTTTACTCATAATTTTAACGATTGCCTATTGTTTACATTGTGCACAATTGCTTGCCTCATGTAATCATTATGCAATTAAAGTAGCTTCTTTCCGTTTCTTAGGATAAATATGAGGTGAATTTTAACATTCACACACACACACACACACACACACACACACACACACACACACACTACCACTAACACACACACACACACACACACACACACACGCAGGCACACACGCACGCACGCACGCACACACACACTACTAACACACACACACACACACACACATGCGCGCGCGTGCGCGCGCACATTTTGCACGCATACTAGATTAGAAAGAAAAGCCCAACAACAAACAACACACAACACACACAACACACACACACACACACCACACAACACACACACAACACATACACGCACACACATATGTAACGTTCCCGATCTGTCAACCAGATGCTGGTCCTATATATGTACAACAATGGATGTGCCCTCTCCTCCCCCCACAGGTCTTTTCTGTCCTTTGTGAAACGCTCGCCAATTATAATATTCATATACCGATATATTTATGCATGTTGCCACACCAGCCCCGAGTTGCCATGAAATAAAATCCGTTTTTTTTTTTGTTTTTTTTTTTGCCAACAATTCTGATTCCAGAGACTATGATTTCAGCGGAGAGAATGTACGGATGGACTCCCCAGGGGAGAGAATTGGTCAGAAGTTGCACATGGTTGTACTGATCTGTGCAAGGCACGTTTACGTTACTGTCTCTGCGAGAGCATACACGAACATACACACATACACACACATGCGATCGCGCGCGGCACGACGCACGCGCACACACACCCACCCCACACACACACACACACACACACACACACACACACACACACAATAGATAGAGAGAGAGAGAGAGAGAGAGAGAGAGAGAGAGAGAGGAGAGAGAGAGAGAGAGAGATACAGAGGTATATGCACACAGAAACGCGCGCGCGCGAAGAGAAACACTTTATCACTTTGAAGAGAAGAGAAGAGAGAGAGAGAGAGAGAGAGAGAGAGAGAGGAGAGAGAGAAGAGAGACAGAGACAGACAGACGAGAGAGAGAGAGAGAGAGAGAGAGAGAGTATGTTTTATTCTTACAGGCCTTAGCCTCTCAGAATGGGGATATACATGGAACATAACAAAGTCGCATTACCAAACTTACAATAATGATTACAATGCACAGGTGCTTCGCCGTTTGAAAGCTTTGAATAAAAATACTGCGAACTGCTTTACAGTGTTTTCATGTGCAGATGACATCAACAAAATATGCTTGAATAAGCAAGGTCTTGTGTAAAATTTTTGGGGAATAAATTTTTTTCTGATATCTTGTAACTCTGGACAAGTTAATGCAAAATGCACTTCATCTTCTCTTGACTGTCGACATAATGGACACAACAGATCAGAGGCATTTACTTGTCTATAACGGAAATGATGAACAAGAATATCAGATCCACAAACTCTAAATTTTGACATCACAAACTTCTGGTGCCTGTTCATAGCCATTGACATATACGTTGGGAGAGAATGCATAACATTGAATGTTCTGTAAAAACTAAACTTGCCACTATTTTGAACATTAAAATTCGTCTTGCCACCTACAGTCAGTTAGTCTTCCTTTGAAAGTACGAACAAAATCGTTCATGTCTCCGACACCTTGGTTAAGCCACACGTGCCCGAAACCATAGTCATATAATTTCGCTTTAACACGTGACACCCAGTTCATCTTGCCACTATTGTCTATTTCTATCAGCATTTTATTAGCTTTATGGGGTAATCTATGTTCAGCCATCTGAGTTACGTTGAGCCAGTACTTGATACATTTAACAGTGAAGCGCAAAGATATGGGATATCTGTCAGTCTCACCATATACAAGATCATTTGAGGTTTATGACGATACACCCAAGAACTTTTTTTTTTTTAACAGCAAATAAATGAACCGTTTCGCATTGTACTGCGGCGGCATCAAGACTCTACAGTTCAGCCCCATATTGTAACATAGGTAGGAGTTGAGCATCAAACAGTTTCAAAAACAAAGCAAGAGATTCATTATTCAGCTTCGGCAACTTCTTCATAAAACAAAACAATGTATTTTTGGCTGTGCAAGCAATATCTTTCCATGCGAAAGTGAAACTTAATCGCATAGAGAAATATACACCTAAATATTTATATACATTTACAGCAGGCATATTTGCCCCATCATATGTCCATTTTTACCTAGAAGAAAGGTAACCAACCCCCTTTTCTGAAAACGATTATATTACATTTACTCAAATTTTCTTTCAGCTGGACTGAACCCGTTGCCCTTTGTTAACTGTTTAATTGAGTTTGGAAGCCTATTACTGTCTCAGACATTAATGCAACGTCGTCGGCAAGAAGTAGAATGAATATTTCCATAACATCATTTACAAAATGGGCACCATGTCTGCCACAATTTATCACCTCCAAAGTCAGCTCATTTATGATTAAAGAAAACAAAACTGGGCTGCATACATCACCCTGCTTAACACCTGATGTGCAGTTAATATAATCTGTTAAAGCAGCACCACATCGTACCTTTGCCTTTACACAGTCATACATACTCATAATGTATTTATACATCTTTCCATGAATACCGTTGTTTTTTTTTTTAACAAAATAGGCCGAAGTATGGTTCTATTAATAGAGTCAAACGCTTTCTCAAAATTGATGAAAGCAACATACAACTTACGGTTCAGACAAAACTGCTTTTGAATGAAAGCCAATAATGTGGACATATGGTCTATGGTGAAACGATTTTGTTTAAAACCAGCTTGAAAACTCACCTGTAATGTTACTGTCCTCAACCCACACTTGAAGTCTTATTGCACTGTACAGTTTGCTGCAAACATTGCACAACGAGATTCCTCTGTAGTTGTTTGGATAGGTAACACTGCTCTTTTTATATAATGGCACAACAATTGACTCACACCAATTTTCTGGATATATGCCTCTATCAAACAGAGAATTTAAAAATTTTACCAAAAATTCCATAACCAGATTTGATTTGCAGGCATTTTTAATGAATTTCCCTATGATTTTATCGGGACCGGCAGCCTTGCGATTTTTCAGTGATTTTAGCGCAATCAAAATTTCTTCACCTGAGATAGGTTGATTCAAATTCGTCACCATCGTTATTCTCTTCCTCCTCCTCCTCATCCTCATCATCTTCATCATCATCATTTTCATAAACATCATCATTTTTTTTACAGTACCATAAGCACTTTGGTTACTCTTACTTTCTCCCCAAAACAGCACATTATCAAACTTATCTTTTCTTTCTAACAATTCTTTAAAATGTACATACCAATCGTTTACGCTAATGTCGTTCGAAATCTTCCTTCTTGTTGTGTATATTTTACGCACAGATTCCCAGAATTCGTTTTGATTATTTACAGATAGTAATAAGTCAGTTAATAGAGTGTCATTGAATTGCTTCTCTTTTCTCTTTAACAAATGTTTATATTCACGTCTTGCTATACATAAAGAAGTGTGATCAGGTGGAGATAAAGTACGCTTGAATTTCTTCAACAAATTGCGTACAGTTCTCTTTGCAGCAGGACATTCTTTATCATACCAGTCGTCATCTTTCACGCACTTACCAATGTGTATTTGTTTCTTCATGAAGTCTGCTGCATCTTTTATACAATGATTTAAAAACCTCATGTGGTTCATTGATATTTATATCTCTTAAACTGATCGCCATTTCAAACTGACTTTGCATGTCGTTTGAACAGATGTTGTCTCTGAACACATTGCTATGGGTTTCGTCCCACATAAACTTTTCGAAAATACGAACATCATCCTTTACACAAATCTCATTATCCATAGGGAAATGAAAATATAATTCCAAAGGCAAATGGTCAGATTCAATTCTATCAGACACATTCATTCTGATGCTGTCAGAAACTTTTGAATACAGATCATATGACAGTAAAAATGATTATCTACACTGTTACCATTATCAGCTATGTACGTGTAATGACCTTGAAGGTCACCCTGACACATACTATTCAAAATACACAGGTCTGAAACGGTGCACATGTTAAGTAACATTTTGCCATAATTATTGAGCACGCGGCTTTCAGAATTTCTGTTCAAGTTCAAAGGGCCATTCAAATGTTGATTAACAAAATTATACATGTTGGATTCAAACTCACAAGAAATATTTCAGGTTCTACTATTTAAATCTCCATTAATTACTGTGTACATAATTATCATGTTCTTTATTATAAAGCAAACAGTCAGATAAAAAATCTTCCAATAAAGACCCCCCCCCCCCCCCCTATCACAATCAAAATGCACATAATATGGGACTTCTCTGGCGGTATATAAGCACAGACATACATAATGTGTCTTTCACTGCCGAAAAGGCATTTATCCAATACAAAAGCGTAAAAAAAAGATAAGATTCCACACATATGGGTTTGACAAAAGAACATAGCTCAATCCTCATCAAAAATGTAATTCCACCCCGAACGTCTTCCGTGTGCCGACAGTTTAACAGCAGACTTGCAAAACAATGTGTACCCTTTAAAACTAGGTACCTGAAAATCTTCTACAAGCGTCTCAACTAAGCAGACAAAATCAAAGGAACAAATATACGAGACAAAATCATGATCATGTATATGTGTGAGTAGTCCATTAACGTTCCAATGAAGGAAAGAAAAGGGTTTCGTTTTATTACACACATTACCATCATCAAAATCATTATACAACACTGACGAGGTCAATCTACACATATTTCCATTTGACACATCGTCAACAGAACTGTTCACGTGTACCGGCGACACAGAAACCTCGTCACAGAACATGGGTGCACAATTCTCACGTGGTGCCAACTCACTGACACTGTCGCGCTGTGACAAGGCAACCTGCTTCGACTCAGTGTTCATCCCCTCCACAGCAGCGGACAAAAAAAAAACAAAAAAAACCAAAACAAACAACAACAAAAAAAAACGAGGATAAATACAGGACCGGCCGAAACCCTATTTCATTTCCACAAGACGATCAACCGAGTCCAACGTGTAACGAGTTCCGTCCACAAGGAGATGATCATGGATCATTGCGGCACGTTTCCTGTCACTTCTTGCCTGTTTAAGATGAGGGGGTAGTTTTCTTCTCATGGCTCTCACTCTTGTGGAAAAGTTCTCCCCTACAAAGATTTTGGTGCCCTTGAGTTTCCACTTAGCTCTAAGTATGCCTGTTTTCTGTTTATAAAAAAACACATCGTGCAATTATTGGGGAATCCGGTTTGGAGTTGACACGATGGACTCGAATTCCACGTCGCGAGGAAGTTCCAGCTGATCAGTGATGAGTTCCCTAATAATGTCCTCACACTGCGCACTTGTCTCATTCTCCTTCCTGGCGAGACCATAGAAGAGAATGTTGTTTCTCCTGGATCTCCCCTCCAGCTCGTCCGCCTTCCTCTCAAGGTTGTACATTCTCGAGGCCAGGTCGTTGTTCCTTCTCTGCAGGTCGTGGTTCTGCTGTCAAATGTCGTTCACCTCCTGTCTCAGCCCTCTCAGCTCCTCCTGCATGGCGGAATACCCCTCATGTAGAACACATGTGTCCTGCTTGACCTCGTCGAATTTCCTGTCATCGACTGAAACATGGTCATGAGGTCGGACAGGGACCGTTCCTTCACTGGCTGGTTAGGGGCGCCTCCCTGAGGGTTGACAGGTTTCTCCACACTCACTCTGCCACCGCTCGCCCCAGTGCTGGAGAATCGGGTCTGCCTGGTGTTGTCATGGCCTTGCGAAGGGTTGGGACCAGGGTTGCTCTCAACGTCACCACAATGGAGGGGAAGGTTCCCCCAGAATAAATACGACAGGAGCAAACCTGCAACAACACCATCCACTCTCTGGTTCAGCTGCAGTATGGCGACTTGCATTGAAAATTTCTTCCTAGCCCGTTGAAACATGAAGGCTTCAAACACAGGCAGGAACGAGCCACAAGAGGCCCTGAAGGTAGCTGGGAGTGTGACAAGATGGATGAGTGGTAGGTGGGTCCTCTAGGGGAAGGACTTGGAATAATTTCTCTATGAGAATTATCTTAACATTTCACCTCCACCCTCTCTCTTACTAGTAGTGGAAGGAGCAACTTTCCAGTACTAGTCATAGAAAGAAAATTTATTTTGTTCCGGGTACTGTTAAAATACTTTATAGTGGCTCTGAGATAAGTTTCCTTAGGCCTGTACTCTTAAAATACTTGTAGCTCTGAGAGACAGAATTGAAGAGAGAAGTTCAAACATTCAACATTGATTGAACAACAGAGAACTGACACAAGTTAAGTGCAATTTCACACATCAACTTTACTTGCTTACACATAGGTAAGTATATACATGTCTGCTCTATAGGCTTAATTTTAGTTCTCATTAAACCACAACAATGAAAGGCCCATCCTCACTCCTACTTTACTGGCTTACACTCTGTGCAGCCACTTAATATGGAATACAGTGGGCCTGTCTATGTTACTCTGAATGCATACTTTTATCACACATCCACTTCGCTTGCATACACCCAGTGCAGTAGCCAAAAGGTCTGATGGATTTGAGTCCAGGGGGATAAATAGCTTGTCTTGTATCGGAGAGGATAGTTGGTCTCTCCTGTGGCTGATGGCTGCTCCTCCTGTGTAGACCTGTTGGATGGCTGGCTGTGGTGTGTCTTCACAACCAGTCTTGCCCAGTGGTTGTAGCATAGCCCGGGTTTAAAGTGTAGCCATGGTGTCTGGCATAACCCCGGTATCTGGCATAGCCATAGAGTATGGTTTAGCCACAGTTTGTAGCATGACCATGATCCCAGTTCTGCGATAAAGAGAACTTGGTCTGTAGGTGAGTCACTGAGTGGCTGGTTTGTCAAGTTCACACATTTACCCTCTTATCTTTCAGAAGAGGTGTGAGAACTCTGCCAGCAAATGTTTACTCCATTTAGAGTTTCTACTATAACTATCAATCTCCACTTGTGTTTTAAAGGCTGAGTTAAGCTTACAAAAGGGTAGGAGACAGTAATACAATGCTACACAGTTTCAGTCAAATAACTCTTCCATGTTTCTTATGAATTAAACCACATTAACTTGGGCTACACTTGTTCCAAACACATGTGGTGTAGACTTAAATTCATACACTACAAATCACTCCAACAATCACCAGTATTTATAAATCAGCTTATCAGTTTTTAACCTAGCTCAGGCATACTGTTTTTCTGATCTAAATTGATCATTCACTTATCATCTTACCAGATGGAATTGCATAGTGACAAAAGTCAAGTTGAACACAAAGAATAGTGGTCAGATTGTTAATAATGAATCATAACCACATGGATAGAGCTTTTGCCATATGATGGCTAGCAAACTACTACACAGAATAATCATTCATCAGTTTGATAAATGTCACCAAGTATTTGACACAGTTACAATGTTAATCCACATGGCATACACAAAAACAGTGCATATATTCGAAAATGTACAACACAGTTTCAACTCACTTTTCCTGGGATGAATCAGTGATTTAGACTTGGGATCAAGAAGTGGGAAGTTACCAGGCCTTCTCTCTGGTCGTCCCTTTGTCTTTCACTGTTCGGATCTACAGGCAGTCTTGAGGGGTCAGTGAAGTTGCGACACTATGTGTCTGGGATATGTATTCTAAACCGCCAAATCAGGTTTCTGATCTGGCTGACAAGGTGGCAGTCAAACACCGGGAGTGAGAGGGGGAGGGATCTATTCTTACCATCATTCACCTTGGAAAGTGTTTGAACTTCACGGGCACTTTGCACTGCGATCAACGGCTGGTAAATTTATGCTCACATATAGAGTGAATGCTAATTGAGACCATTGCAGGTAAACAGTGACATCATTTACCAGGGGTCCGCAGCACATGGACGGTGGATATGAAAGGGGGAGGGGTTGGAGAAGGAGGGAGGTTTGCCAGTTACTGTTTGTGGGAAGTGAGGCCGCACATGGGTCAGGTGGGTGGAGGGGGGGGGGTGGAGAGACTGGCAATTGTTAAAATGAAAAATGTAAATTTTCCTGCAGGTTGGGAATGCATGAGGGTTGAAAGTGGAAGGGAGGTGGACCCGTAATAATGAAACACGTCAGGCACTCCCGTGACGTAAACTTTCTCTTGTAAGAGATTGTGTTAAGCTGGGCAGCTCATGCTGTTCTAAGAGAGAGAAAAGGGAGATGGTGAGGTGGGGGGGGGGGTGAGAGGGGAGAGTGGGCATAGATTTGAAATCTATTCTTTGGTTTTGGGTTTGAGTGGGACCGATCGGATGGCTTTGTCGAGCATTTTGTTACAGGGAGTTGAAAGGAAAATGCAGATGAGAAGAGGGGGGGGGGGAGGGGTGGTGGTGGCGATAGTTAGTGGCAAATCTGAAATAATTCAAAAATAAAAGGGACATGTATGGGTTTTTTGCTTTTTGGGGGAGTGGGGGGGGGGGGGGGGGGCAGGGGCACAGTTGGGGGAGATAGCAAAGAAAGAGGGGGAGTGAGTGGGATGCATTGGGCTAAAGAAAAAAAAACCCAACAAACACAATCCTTAACTCACACACATACACGCATGCACACACACACACACACACACACACACACACACACACACACACACACACACACATGCATGCACACACGCATGCACGCATGCATGCACGCATGCATGCACGCATGCACACACATACACAGTCAGCTCTCAGTGGTGTTTCAAAGCTTAGCTCTATCCTTGCAGACTACTTTCAATAATGACGACTTCTACGCTGCAAATCTGATTGAACTCAACAACGAGGACACCACCACTAACTTCTTAACAGACCATGGATGCGCATCAGCAGAAGAGCTTTGGTTCAACAGCACCTAATGACACTTTTACTGCTTACGGCTAGGAACCAAGGCCCAACTGGGGCCAGAATAGCTCAGTGGTAGAGCGCCGGACTCGTAATCTTGGTGATCCTGGGGTTGCGGGTTAGAATCTCTGCTGGGCCGTTTCGGTGCAGGGGGATTTTCCCCTCAAAGTTAACATTAGTTCTGACTCCATTTCCCATACAGTCCTTCGAATGAGACTATAAACCGAGGTTCCGTGTGTGAATGCACGCATGACATCTTACACACACGTGAAATCCAAATCACCAACATTCGGAAGAGAAGGCCAGTTTAGCTGTTGGTATGGATGACACGTTATGCATAGCATGCACCTTGCGTAAGAAATGGAAAGAATGAAGGAATTAAGGAAATTGAGTGAACAATATTGAATAATATGGACTGGATGACACGGGAAATGACTGAATGAAGTGCCAGCTGGCAGCTCTTCAGTCAGCAGGTGGGCAGCCCATTGTGTAAACAAGTGTGGATTAAGCACTTAGAGCTTGGTCTCTTGCTGAGAATAGGCGCTATGTAAGTATCCATAATAATAATAATAATAATAATAATAATAATAATAATGATATAGCCATGCAGTGATGGCAACCAGCCCTGAGGCATCTGGATACCCCGGGTACGCAGATGTCCCCGGATTCAGTCAAGATTTACCCCCAAAATGACCACGACGTGCCTGTACGTCCCCAGTCCACATCTGAACTCTTTAATTGTATTGCTCCAAATGATCATCATGAGGCTCCTACAGGAACAACCTTCGACAATGATCTACTTGAATTCATTTTTAGTGGATATGGGGACATGCACAGTGGTGGAGAACATGACAATAACGTGGCTAATTGTATCCAAAGTGCATCTGAACGCCCCGGTGATGTCACTCAAAAGGCCCTGTATTATGACAGTCCAGCAGAAAATAGCTTCGATACCGATCTGCTTGAACCTAGGTGTGCTCGAGGACAAGCACAGCATCACAGAACACGATTTTGATGCAACAGAAGACAAAGGATTCAACAGAGATGAATGTGGATCCAACAGAGGTGAATGTGGATCCAACAGAGTGAATGTGGATCCAACAGTGATGTAACTCAAGACACTGGTGACATATCTGAATGAAGCCAAGTGTGTGGACACATAACTAAACCTGGAGATGTAGCCACTACCCACGATGATGCACCTGGAGATGTAGCCACTACCCACGATGATACACCTAAAGATGTAGCTACTACCCATGATGATACACCTGGAGATGTAGCCACTACCCACGATGATACACCTAAAGATGTAGCTACTACCCACAATGATACACCTGGAGATGTAGCCACTACCCACGATGATACACCTAAAGATGTAGCTACTACCCATGATGATACACCTGGAGATGTAGCCACTACCCACAATGATACACCTGGAGATGTAGCCATGACCCACGATGATACACCTGGAGATGTAGCCACTACCCATGATGATACACCTGGAGATGTAGCCACGACCCACGATGATACACCTGGAGATGTAGCCACTACCCACGATGATACACCTGGAGATGTAGCTACTACCCACGATGATACATGTGGAGATGTAGCCACTACCCACGATGACACACCTGATCGATTTGACAGGTCTGGTGACACACGTGGAGATGTAGCCACTACCCACGATGATACACCTGTATGTGGACACATCACTAAACCTGGAGATGTAGCCACTACCCACACTGATACATGTGGAGATGTAGCCACTACCCACAATGACACACCTGATCGATTTGACAGGTCTGGTGACACACCTGGAGATGTAGCCACTACCCACGATGATACACCTGTATGTGGACACATCACTAAACCTGGAGATGTAGCCACTACCCACGATGATACACCTGATCGATTTGACAGGTCTGGTGACACACCTGGAGATGTAGCCACTACCCACGATGACACACCTGATCGATTTGACAGGTCTGGGGACACACGTGTGTTGGTCACAGAACGAGAGGATCGTATCTGTTGAATATGCAGCAGAGTACATCTGCATAGAGAGAGCTCGGAGGTGCATATGCTTATCGACACAGAAGAACACTCCATCATTTGCAAGGCATGTGGAGAACCATTCATCTGCACACAGAGAGCTCGGAGGTGCATACGCTTATTGACACAGAAGAACACTCCATCATGTGCAAGGCATGTGGAGAACCATTTATAAGCCAACATCTTCCAAAACCGAGTATTCTGCCGAGACAAACCAAAACCCAGGTGTGTGAATTTTGTTATGATGTGTTTGGATACAGCTCCAACGTAGATCAGCACTCGAAAGTTCATGCAGGAGAAAGGACACCCACCTGCGTGACACATGGAAAAACATTCAAAAGCAAAAATAACTTAGACGGGCACACATTGATTCATTCAAAACAAAAGCCATATAGATGCAAACAGTGTCTTAAACCCGTCAGTGGTAAGTCCAATCTAACTTGTCACACTCAATCTCACATAGGAGAAAAGCCAAACAAATGCGATCATTGTCCTAAGTCCTTCAGAAAAAAAAAATGGCTTAAATCAACACACTCGCATTCACACAGGAGAAAAGCCATATATATGCAAATACTGCCTGAAATCGTTCGGACAAATATCCAATTTGAATAACCACATTCGAACTCACACAGGAGAAAAGCCATATCAATGCAAACATTGCCTTAAATCGTTCAGACAAGTATCCATTTTGAATAACCACATTCGAACTCACACAGGAGAAAAATCTTATAAATGCGAACATTGCCACGAATCGTTCGGACGAATATTCGCTTTGAATAAGCACACTCAAACTCACAACGGGGGTGGAAGTTCATGATGAGTGCACTGTCCTTCTTCCCTCAGGTACCTGTCCACTGTAACTAAACAGACTGAAATTCATGTCAGAGAAAGGCAATGTAAGTCGCTCAGAACAAAATGCAGCTTTGATGGGAACTGTGAAATCCACACAAGATGAATACCATACAAAACCCAAGGTTGTCTTAAATCCTTGTGAACTATTTTGAGTTTTTTAATTGACACACTCAAATTCATACAAGAAAAACCCGTATAACTGTGAACGTTGTCCAAAATCTTTCCTGGAAAAAAAATCCGCTTTGTAGTGGCACTCCCGATTTCATGCGGAAGAAAACCACGAAAAAGGAAATGCTGTCCTAAATCCTGCAGAACTGTATGCAGTTTAAAGAACTGCACTCCAGTTCACACAGAAGAAAAGCCAAGCCATGCCTGTTGGGGAAAAAATAAATCTTCAAAATCGTGTGGACGAAGATACAATCTAAACACGTACGTGTACTCGAACTGGTACAGGAGGAAAGCCATATCCATGCAAACACATGTCCTGAATCCTTCACATACACAACATCGCTGAAAAGCTTCATTTGTGCTCACGAGGTTGGAAAAAGTATAAAGACTGAGCTAAACCATTCGGCGATGTATCCAGTGAAAAGAGTTACTCTCGCAGTCACATAGGAGAAAAGCTTTACAAACGCTTAGATTGTTCTGGCACTTTCAGACTGTCCTGGCAGGCTCAGATAAAAAAAAAATTCACTCTTTACATGACACAGAACAAAAGCCATCCACCAGTATATGATTGGGTCGATGCATTCAATCACAGGGATACTTTAAATTAACACACACAGAGACTGTTGATAAACGTTAGACGTGTTAAAACAACGAAGACGAAGAAAAATTGTAAACGCATAAGCTGTCTCTCTATGCCCCCCCCCCCCCCCTCTCTCTCTCTCTCTCTCTCTCTCTCTGTTTGGTGTTTTGAGACGTGAGCAGAAGCAGCAGGGCGCGCACTGACTGATCTGCGACAAATTTCACAAGATTCATCGCAAACACACCAGGTTCTGGACTGCCAGTGGCTGTGAAGAAGACCCTAAACACCCTGCTAATGGACAATGACGTCAGAAGCTGGAAAGTGGCAGGAGAAGGTGAAAACACCGTGGTTGTCTTGCGCCTCAAGCCCGCCACTTTCCAGATGTCATCAAACATGACGGATCCTGTCTGGAACTGCAACACACAAGTCCAGCATTTCAGGGGGAAAAAAAAAAAACAAAAAAAAAAAACCACCCAGCCAGATCCGACGAGACAAGCTGAGAGCCCGACAGCAGCAAGAGAGGCAGTTGAGCGGAAAATGTGAAGAAGCCACTGTAACCACTGTAAGTACTTCATCTCCGACTGACGTGCGACTTGAAAACCTGTGTGCACATAACCCTGAAGTGGAACACACTGTGGCTACACACTTACTTGATGATCAAGTAAGATTGGAGACTGATGTTTTGAGCTTACAAGATGGCACTGAAACTGTACACATGTGTGAGTGTATTGACAGCTCTGTCCCCTCTTCATCACCTGACACTGACATCGAACCGATGTTTGATAGCCTAGTGGCAGGATTCAGTGCCAGTGTTGTGAAAAGTTATGTTGCCACCCTGACGGATAAATGTGTGCAAAGGCGATTGAGAGACAAGAGCAGAAATAAGTTATTTAGAAAAGTTGTCCGTAATAGCTCAAATGAATCTGATGTACTGCTCTGTGAATCGGACGATCTGGTGCTGGAGTTTCCGTGTTCGCCTCATGACAGTGACTGTTCGTTCTGGTTCGTGGGGCAAGATGACAGACACATGTTGACAGAAGAACGGACAAAACTGGCCAATCTCCGCCGAGGAAAACGTGTTGACAGGACACAACACGCTGACATCCTAGCACGTGCTGCACGGACGCTGCAGACGCTACACGGCCTGATCCTGTTCTACCTGGGATGACAGCCTGGGCTCAAGACCCACGCCGCAGACGGAATCATCGTGACCAGCGCCGTTCCAGTGACATGAAATATGTCAGAACTGTGTTTGGAAAAAGGACATTTTGTCATGGTTTCCATGTCGCAAAAACATGCATTGCGTTCAATTTTACCACAGTCAATCGAATTTGCATTGCTGATGAAGCTGTACTGCTTTAAAGCAATAAATTATTTCGTTCGTTCGTTCGTTCGTTCGTTCTCTCTCTGTTTTAAATTGTTAAGTACTTTTTGTTTACCTGTCTGTGTTCTTTATTATGAACGTTCACTCCAACCACACCCTCCAGCACAAGAGATCTGTTGTCAACACCCTCATGTACAGAGCCTCTGTACTGTGTTCCACTAAGGAGGAAGAGTTGAAAGAAGAAGAACACATCAAGACTGCCCTTTCCGCTAATGGATACCCTGCATGGATGTGGGACAACACTCGAGTTCCCTACCCTTCTTCTACAGATACGGACAGTGTGAAAGTGGGGATCCCTTACATTAAAGGAGTCTCAGAACGTCTAGCCAGGACCTTCCAACAATATGGATGCAAACTGTTCCACAAACCCACGAACTCCCTATGGCAGCAACTGACCCATGTGAAAGACAAAACGGACCCCCTCAACCAGTGTGGTATAGTGTACCGGGTTGGTTGTCAAGACTGTGCCAATACCTACATTGGCGAGACAGCAAGACCGCTCACACCACCATCTACAGGAACACCAAAACCGATCTACTTCTGCCATACACGAACACCTACAAGCCACAGGCCACAGGCCACAGTTTCAGCCCCCAAGAAACCAAGATCTTATCTACAGAGCCCTTCCTCACAAAAAGAAAAGTTAAAGAAGCCATCGAAATCAAGACCAGACGCCCTAGCCTAAAACAGAGATCAAGGCTTTGAACTTCCCCCCATCTACAGTCAGATCCTGACAACCGTTTACCCCACACAACAGTCGCCCTACCAAGCCTCGCTGCCACAACATCAACAGTGAGCTGAAGAAGACAGGGCAACCCTGTCGAAATATTCTCAAAGTAAGTTTTTGATTCTGAGTCTAACTACTTTTCTAATGTCGAATCCAGAATCCAGAAACCTATATTCTTATTTATGTCTGCGTTCTATTTTCCATTCATGTAAACAATTTGTAATGTCCTCTTTTAAGTGCTAGATTACACGTACAGTTGCTATTTGAAGCGAAAGCAGTAAGATTTACTTTATTCAAGAAGAGGTCCAATCTCTCACTGATGTTTTCCCCCCATCTTTTCTGTCATTCATAAGGTAAAATGTATGATGGCTATGTAGAAACCAGAAGGGGCATAGCTAATCATGTGGCCCATGAGAGTGATATTGACTTATTTGACTTGGTCCTCTTTGCTCCTTGAGAAGCACAGGGCCTCAACAGCAACCTTCCACCTCCGTCTGTCCCTGGCACAGGTCTTGATCTCCTCCCAGGTCAGGCTGGAGGCTCTCAGCTCGTTTAGCAAGCTCCTCCTCCAGGTCTGCTTTGGGCGCCCTCGCTTCCTCTTGCCCTGCGGGTTCCATTCGAGAGCCTACCTTGTGATGTTAGAGGGCTCCTTCCGCAGTGTGTGGCCGACCCATCGCCACTTTCTCTTCCTGACCTGGACGTCCATTGGTTGTTGGTTTGCCGTCGTCCACAGGTTGGTGTTTGGCACTCTGTTGAACCATCGCAAGTGGAGGATCGGCCGGAGACATTTATTGATGAAGGTTTGGATCTTCGTGGAGGTGTTAGTTGTGACTCGCCAAGTCTCTGACCCGTAGAGCAGCACTGATTTTATAGAGAATGATATAGAATTGTTTATTTACTTATCATTCGCGTTGCTTTGTGTAAGTATTGCCAATTAATTCAGGATGAAATCGTGTGGTTTTTTGTTTTTTTTTTTGTTTTTTTTTGTAATGAGTATACGTTTCCTTGAAAATTTTTCTTGAACATTTCCACCTTTTAGTCTGTGATTTTTGACAGATATATTTTATTAATTATCGTACTGCAAATATGGTCTTTATGACGGTCTTCAATTTTTCACCGCTTACTTTTCCAAGTCATACGCAATATTCATATACTGATAGCTCATGCACAAAGCATGGATGTGGGTCATATTGAAATAAGACATTAAGATTTTATCAAGAAATAGAAATAATTTGAATACAGTGAAAAATAACGTTTCCGTTGTCTTTCTAAGTCTCTGAATCGTGTCCATTCACACTATGAAGTAATACTTTTATTACAGTTAACATACACTGAATAAAACTTGGTTTAAACTAAAAACTTGCGCTGGACATATAACCACAATTTTTGGCGTGCAGCATCACCATTTTATTAGACCCAGGGATTAGACCCAGCTCTTGTCTTTCACCTCAGTCAACACTCTATGTCCAATGAAGTGTCTTCAGAGACCATTCATTCCTCGTCATAACAACATGACATTTTCAAGGCCAGCAGGCTACATGTTTTCTGTGATCTGTGTGATATGAGGAAATAATATGTCAAGGAAAATGTGGATGCACTGAATTTAGTATAAGGTTTCGTAGTTCATTTCAGTGTTGGGTATAGACCTGTCTTTTTCAGAAACTGCCAGCTGTACAACCCATTGATAATGAATTTGCAACCAAACCTCAGCTACTTTAGAAAGAAATAGAACTGCAAAAATTAACAGACGTGTAAAGTGCTCAACCTAGGTCTGGAGCCAAATGGATCGAAGAGGGTGAGAAAAACAAATTTTTTTTTTTTACGTTTAGAAAGGACAGAAGGAGATGCAAATATCATCGCACCACTGTGCCTTAATGTATCTTTAACTGGCAATCCATGGACAATATCAAATAAAGATAAGCAATACTTAACACAGATATACAGAAAAGACACATCACATAAACAGGAAAAGACGATTAAAGATGACTTTTTCACCGATGATAACGTCCTTACGCTCACAGAAGAAGAAAAGGAATTATACAACATGGAAAATACATCAGATGAGCTCACACAAGCCCTCACTAATCTAAATAATGACTCGGTAACTGGCAGTGATAGTGTCACAACTGTTCTTAAAGAAACCGTGGGATAAATTGAAAAAAAAAAAAACAAACATAACTCAATTGTATCACAGCTTCTCTTGAGCAAGGTGAATTATTTTTTCCTATATAGAAAAAAAAGAAATCGTAATGTGAGCATACAAAGGCAACAATCAAGATAAAAATGACCCTGCTAACTACTGGCCAGTCACACTCACAAATACAGATTTCAAAACATTGGCAAAGGCACTAGCTTTGGATCACATTAACTTCAACCATAAACAAAGACCATGTAAGGTTTATAAAGGCTAAAATATAGACGCGCATTTTATATTCTTTGATGAAAGGGTCTCACAAAGAACTTCAACGGAAAGGATTAACCAGGTGCCCTCATTGTCCAGGGCTTTTCTGAAGCTTTTGATAGCCTGTCTAAAGACTGTATTTTAGAAACACGTGGCTAAGAAGGAAATAAAAACATATGGATAAAATGAAAAGAATGAAACTGGTACTGTTAATAGAATGTCTGTGAACTTTAGCAAACTCAATGTTTCAAGCATTCAAGTGTACTCTATGGTGCCAGGATGGAATGTTCTCTGATGTTTAGGTCACGGAGTGTTAATAAATCTAAAAGAGCTCCTATTTCTCGCTGTCAGGTAGCTTTTCCTGCAATCTTGTCGATGGAGTTTACTGATGTATCAACCTCGCCTAGAACCCACAGAAGATCATTATTGTGCCCTTGTAGTATTCTGCTGAGCTGATTCAAGATTGCTAATTTATTACTTGTTAAGTTTGGCGTATAGCGATCGGCTATTACATTATTTTTTTGTTTTTAAATAAAACCTTTATGAACAGCATTCGATCTGTTGCTTGGATGAGTTCTGGTTGCATTTGTCTACTTCTATGGGAATGATAAATCCATTATTTCCATTCGTGCCTAGACTGTAATAGGCTTTTCTTGTATTATACCTTCTGTTACACGTTTCCTGTTTGCTTTCTGATAACATTGAATATTGTTCTTTTTAGCTTATTTATAAAGTGATGGCACATTACGTGTACCAATACATACGCAGTTTACCATAATGATACAAAGGATTAACAGTCCAGTGTGGATAAACGGTAGTCAGAAGTATAAAGCCAAAAGTCGAAGCGGTGAGGTCAGTCTGGTTGCCGAGTGCATGAGTCAGATTCTGTTTTCTTTTACATGCCGTAGTTCTCGTTCTTCACCCTCTCCCCTTTCTCCTTTGGGCATTATTGTTGGCTGTTTGGCTTCACGGTATTTAGCAGGCGATTTGCTTTTTACTTTGTGTTCTTTTTCTCTTTTTTGTTGTTGTTGCAAATCTGCGTGGCCCTGAGCTGTCCCACGTAGCACGATGCCACCCTATGCCTGCCTTCTCTCTTTACTTGTGTTCCATGTTCCCTTGCACCGTCTTGTGTTGTCGTATTAATGTTATATCGCTGGTTTTGCTTCCATTCTCCCTGAGGTGTTGTGTGCGGATAGTATCACTGCTGTGGGACAGTCAATCATTTCGTGCCCTGATTGCAGGTAACTCTTGCACATCACTTCGTTCTCAGTTAGCCGTCATCTGGTTTTACTTGTTGGCACTTGTTGCATTCGATTTTCTGTTTCAGTTCTTTATAGTGCATACCTGTAGATAAAACACCTACGTTTTTAAAGTGGGAGCAGGCGTGTGCTAGGGACAGTAATAGACACAAATCTGCACCCACTTTCAAATTGACGTAACCGCCTGTTAGGGGGTTGTGCTAGTTCATTCCATAATGAAGAGTATTGCTCCACACCAATCTCTTGTAAAGCCACTTCCGTGGCTGTTTTGGGATGTAAAGGGGGATATTATCCTCCCTGTATGCGACATCCAGAGGAAGTTGCTTCACAACTTGTACTGTGGCAGCCAACTGGAGGGAGAGCGAACAGGGGAAGGAAGACTGTAGGAAGACTGTAGGAAAACTGTAGGAAGAGTTTAAAAGAACAAAACCTTCAGGCAAGAAGCCTCTCTTTGCATGTGCTTTGACTTTGAATTGTTTACATCATACGGGGGCTAGGTCACAATAAGGTTATAACTTCTGCATGCCTTTCTGCTGTCACCTTTTTTTTTCCTTTTTAGTGCTACCATTTTCTAAATCTGAGTCTTCTGGGTGATCGAGAACCTTAAGGCCAGGCTGCCTTGTAATGGATATGTCACGAACATAGCAGACACCTGTTAGAAGTCACAAACATAGCAGACACCTGTTAGAAGTCACAAACATAGCTAGCAGACACCTGTTAGAAATTGAGAAATTAAAGCCTAATGAAGTTCACTTTCGCATCTTCTCGACTAGATCCACTCTGAGCTATGTGCAGCTGCTTCTGCTATTGCCTTTGGGGTTCCAGTCCTCTCTTTCTCCTGAAATGGAGAGTTGTTTCATGCGATCATAGGGAGATGTACCTAAAACCTCTCATGTTCCAACCTCTATGGCTCAGACCATAGCCTGCGAACCAGATTCTGTCAAGTTGTTGGCTAGGCTGACATATTTCTTAGTCCTGAAGATGTCTGCTTCCTTCATTCTGCTGACACCTGACGCAGTGAGTTCAATCAGGATTGGTTGTTTGGATGGCTGGGAGCACAGTACTATGGGAGATCTCAAGCTACACTCTTGCTGATGATTTGTGGGTGGTTTTCCATGCACTATCAGTCAGCCATTTAGTCCAGTTCATCACATCCCCATACCCTAGAATTCACAGCTTTTCTAGACAATGGTTTGCGCTTTCCTGCCGTGTAAAGGGTTACTACAGGAGCTTTTCATCGCGTGGTTTTCCCTCTGGTGGAAGGTATTACAGTCCTATTTCATTAGCATTGTGCCTCCACATGCACCGGTCTTGGGTCAGTGCAGTTTTGAATGATCACGAGATGTGTTCCATTGTTTGGCCTCTCACTATTTCACATTTCACTACTTGGCCTTTGGTTCGAAAAACAAACAAACAAACAAACATACAAAAAACCCACAAAAATGGGAGACAGGTCTGTAATCTAGATTTTCAGTATAATCTTAGTCTCTATTTGGCCAGTTCGTTCCACAGATAAGTAGAAAACAACTTCATCTCAAAGGTCAAAAGCAAAGAAAGAATCACACGGAAACACAACCACAGAAAACAACTTAAACATTCATACTTTTCACCATTATGTCCCCTGCTGCAACCTTCTATTTGAGAGTCGATCTCCCTCAATCCCAAGGCATTTGTACAGGACCGATGGAATTAATGGCTGTTTGGTTGAAAAGTCTCAGACAGTATGCCGTCAGGCCCTTCGGCGACACCGGGCTGACTGACTTCATATGTGTGGGCATTCTCTACATGTATGGACATCCCTTGCCCTTCGTAACATGAGGCTCTGCCAGGGCGAACGCTTATAATTCATTAACAACAAAAATGTCTTTTCATAGATTCTCAAAAAACATTGTCTTGTTTACGCCATGAGGATCACTGGATGCACGCTTTGGGACTCCTCAAAACAACAGTCGGCGTAGCAAAAGAGGTTGGAAGAGAAGACATATAGGTAGGAATATAACAAAAACTTAAAGGCTATCTAAGATATCTTTCAGTCGTTGTACTTGGAACTGCCGAAGTGCCAGGAAAAAAATCTCAACATTGAAAACTACCTTATTACTTTGATGTTCTGTGTGTAAAGGAAACTAGAAATATCACCCACAGACCATTACATGTGGATGATTTCTTAATCTTACAAAAGCATGACAGATGAGGACTAATTATAACAATAAGAAGCAACTTAAAAACAGTGACTAGGACAGACTTAGAAAGAAATGGTGTAGTAGCATACGTGCACTAATGGATGTGCGTCTGAAAAGACAATCAGAAAAGCCTTGTACTTGTCAATCTGTATATATATATATATATATATGCTTATCTCCCCCTATTTCTTTAATCTAGGACATAAGAGCAAGCTTTGTTTATAGTTAAATATTTCTTGCAGTCATTGCAACACCAAGCTGCTCTGTAAGTTGCTGGAATGGTGCTCAGTACTTATCCTTGGAATTTATTAGTTTATTGTAATTTAGTCCCTTGCGGATTCATTCCAAGAACTGGCCCTCCGCACTTGTGTCTTAAGAGGTTATCTTTTTATATTTTCTACTTTTCACAAGAAAATGTAGCTTGTTTTGCTCTTTCATGATTTTCTTTGCTTCTTAGGTGGCACCTTTGGTTGTTTTTTTTTTTTAAACTCAAAAAACATACTATGGTATTGCACACCAGCCTTTTTCTGGGATAGCATTCTTCTTAAAACCGAAACGGCAGAGGAGTCACGTTACCACTTTCAGCGGTCACTGAGGAGAAACAATCAGGTTTCGAAATACTGGTATCTGACCTGGAATTATATGTTAGTGAGTTTCCTCCCCATTGGAGATTGTCTCCCCCTTGGAGACTATAAGATTGCTGAAGGCTCATTTTGAGAAGCATTTTTATTATTCCCCATTCACTCACTCAACCACATACTGTTAGTTAGGTAGAATTATCTACTACTGCAGATGTGAATGCTTATCTACCCCCTATTTCTTTAATCTAAGACATAAGAACAAGCTTTGTTTCTAGTTGGAAAAAAAAAAAAAAAAAAAAAAAAAATATATATATATATATATATATATATATGAACAATATAACAAAAAAAAGTCCTTAAAAAATCTGAAGGTGCTCAACCCCTTGGGGAGCAACATCTGTTAAAAAATATTTTTAAAAATGAAGTGTTAAAATCTACAAGCTTGTTTCAAGCCTTGCTATCTTCAGGATGTCTTTTGGGGCACGCCAACGATCTTTTATGGCGTGCGGGACTTGATTTCAACTCTGTGTGTGCAGGCGGATCTCATTTGCTGCACGTGCGGCCTGTGGTTCTTATAATAAACCCATCTAAATCCGAACTGGGCAAAATAAGCAAGAGAATTTTGGAAAAGGCTATAGAAGATATAAAATCAAACACCGAATGCAACCTTTGGAACAGCTATGAACTCATACAATGGTTTAAGAAACTCAACAAACAGAGAAATACAATGTTCATTACATTTGACATAGTAGACTTCTATCCATCCATAGATGAAGAACTACTCAACAAAGCTTTGAAATTTGCCAACAAATACACAAATATAACAGAGTCAGAAATGGAGATTATTTTCCACACCAAAAAAACCTTACTCCATAGCAGAAATGAAACTTGGATTAAAAAAACGAGCAAAAACTCCACATTTGATGTAACCATGGGATCGTATGATGGTGCCGAAACATGTGAACTAGTCGGACTATTCATGCTATCCAACATCCAAAAACAACTTGGAAAACAGGCCGGTTTATACAGAGATGACGGCCTCGCTGCATTAAACAATAATCCAAGAACCATTGAAAACAAGAAAAAAGAATTATGTAAAATCTTTAAAAACCACAACTTAAAAATCACAATAGAAGCAAACAAAAAAGTAGTGAATTACCTAGACATAACATTAGACCTCAATGACCATGTGTACAAACCATACAAAAAACCCAATGACATACCAGTCTACGTAAACATCAAAAGCAACCACCCACCATCTATACTAAAAACAATACCCAATGGTATAAACAAAGGACTATCCAACCTGTCATGCAATGAAAACGCATTCAATGATGCAGCAACAGAATATCAAGAAGCATTACAAAAAAAGTGGTTACAATTACAAACTACAATACAGTCCAGACAACAGCACGAACAGAAATAAGAAAAATAGGAAAAGAAAGATCATATGGTACAACCCACCATACGATGGACAAGTAAAAACAAATGTAGGAAAAGAATTCTTTAAAATCTTGGCAACATCATTCCCAAAAGAACACAAACTGTCCAAAATATTCAACAAAAACACCATTAATCTGTCATACTCATGTATGCCCAACCTCAAAAACATGATTGATTCATCTAACAAAATGAAAAGCAACATAAAAGAGAAGGGTGCCGAAAGGACATCTTGCAACTGCACTAAAAAAGAACAGTGCCCCCTGAGCAATAAATGTCTTCACAGCAACATTGTATACCAAGCTACGGTAACATCAGAAAATGAAAAAGAAACATATATAGGGATTACTGAAAACACTTTCAAAACCAGATACGCAAACCACAGTCATTCATAAATGAAAAATACAAAAATCAAACAGAGCTGAGTAAATACATTTGGAGACTCAAAGATAAAAAAAATAGACTACAACATATCATGGAAAATCATAAAAAGAGCAACACCATACAACAGTATTTCAAAAAGATGCAATCTATGCTCCACAGAAAAATGGTTAATATTATGCAAACCACACTTAGCAACTCTGAACACAAAAGTAGAAATTGTAAACAATTGCAGGCACAAGTGGAAATCTTTGCTAGCACATTCCACCTGAACAGGCCCCAATAAGAACCACAGGCCGCACGTGCAGCAAATGAGATCCGCCTGCACACACAGAGTTGAAATCAAGTCCCGCACGCCATAAAAGATCGTTGGCGTGCCCCAAAAGACATCCTGAAGATAGCAAGGCTTGAAACAAGCTTGTAGATTTTAACACTTCATTTTTAAAAATATTTTTTAACGAATATATATATATATATATATATATATATATATATATATATATATATATATTCAACTATAAACAAAGCTTACACATCCAGGTTCCAATACATCAGAACGGTTTGGACCTTATTTTGAGGAAATAGAAGATAGACTGGGAGACTATGTGGAGATCTTAATGCACTGTCAAAATGGTACCAGTCCTCGATCAAGGAACTACACCAGAAGAGACGTTGGACGAAGAACTTCTCAGCGCGCTGACATCATCTCCAACACGTACAGGACATCAGTGTGACACTGATAGTGTCATTGACTTTGCACTGATTGAACCAAAATGCACAACAGGTATCAGTGCGGAAGCATTTCTACATCATTGAAGTGACAATTGCCGCGTTTGGTTCAGTTTACCAAAACCATCAACAGTAAAACTAACAAAAGGAAAGGACCCTTTTCAATATAACAACAATGATGGATAAATCATAGGGAAATCAAGATGTAGAAGACGCCAAAGAAACAATGCTAAAGCTAAACACATTTTCAACCCCATGGTGGAAGAGAGGTACAGAAACAGCCTGGGAAGAAACCTGAAAGGCTGTGAGGATGTCATTGGAGAAAGAAGAAAACCTTGCTCTGTTCCAGTTATGAAAACGAACATGAATCAAAACACTGAACAAATCAAAAGAGAAGCTGAAGAAGCTAAATACAAACAAAACAACTAAATGACAACAATTTCGTGAATCACTTAGTCATGATACAACACTCACTAGTTCTTGCCGCTCTCCATCGTATGGAAGGAAAATACAGCACAGACGACACTCCAATTATCTTAGACGCCTTTGGGACCACTAAACTCAAGACAAATGATGAGAAAGGGTCGGCTTTACTGAACCATTTCACAGAACAGAGTAATCAGAAAACAAATGGAGGACTAGTACAAATATTTGACCAAGAGAAATCAACACCCAGCTCAAACTGGCATTTAGGATGGAATAACAGCACCTGAACTGGATGAAGCTACAGCTAAATGCACTAAAGATAGTGCTCCAGGTCCAGACAAAGTATGTTATCCAGATAATGAACGACTCTGAGAAGAGGAAGAACCCATCTCCTCTGCCTGTAACAGGGCAGTTTCGATACAGATTATGTCCCAGAAGACTGTACACATGGTTACTGAAATCTTTACCAACACGAGCAAAAGATCACCATTGGCTAAATGGCTACATACATACTCACCATGTGAAATATAGTAGGAAAGCTAATGGAATGAATCATAACAAGAAAACTCGCAAGAGACAAATCCTCCCTTTCAATCAAGGAGGATACAGAACAGGTAAAAGTACATGGGAAAATGTGGCTGCTTTTGCCTGTGAAGTATATGAAGGATTCCAAAGAAAGGAAGAAACACTGGCTGTTGCAATAGGCCTGGAAGATGCATGCAATGAAGTCCAGTTCTCGCCTCTCATGGAACTGTTGCTATGGAGTCAGGAGCGATACCCGATCCTACGACTTGGACAGTGGACGTCTGAATCACATAAACTGCCCCTGCGATTACCTCAAGGTTCTCCTCCCTCCCCTGTCTTATACAATGTTTACACTAAAGGCCTTGCAGACCTCGGTAGAAACGGAATTGCTCGAGTGTTGAACCAACAACTAGCAAATGACGGTCTCTTCAATAAAACATCAAACAATGCTCAAGAAACAACGAGAGCAGTTTAGCAATAGTTGAACAACATTGCTCAGTGGTGTCAAGAAACTGGATCGTCAATTCAACAAAATCCCAAACATTAATCTGCACTCTCAGCAACAAGACATCAGAGCAATTACCCTCACTAATTTCCTTCAATGGACTACAAATTAAATCAATTGACAACCTACGCAATTTGGGTAAAGGCTTTGATACAATGCATTTATAGAATGTTGAGAATATTGTTCTTAAATGCAAAAAGGGTCTGTCTGCCATGAAAGCAATGGCAGCAAAAGGCACTGAGGAGTCCCATTTCAACCGACAGTAATACCACACACACACACACACACACACACACACGCGCGCGCGCCACACACACACACACACACACACACACACACACACACACACACACTGGCACACTGTGTCACATACACAGACACATACACTGTATAACACGTTGAACAGCTCATTCGTACACGAGCAAGTGACATACAGCAACTCAGAAATATTTCAGGCGGTGTTTTGCAACTGGCGTTTAAACAGATACTTTTAAAATGCAGAGCTGAAACTCAGGAATGGAAGGACATGACGTAGTTGGAAAGACAGCGAATTTCGGAATATTGCCGCAGGAAAAGAGAATGCTCTAAAAACCATGCTGCTTTCGGTCACATGAGGGGATTCGAAAAATTAGGTCATCAGAGGAACAACGGAGGGAACGTGTAGGAATTATGTATTTCGAAGAGGTCAGAGAGACAGGTATCACGCAGTTGTATTCCATGTGATTACTTATGGAATAGAGCTGGCCACATTGTACAAGAGTAATCTTGTTTTTAAATAAGAGAGAATTCAAAATGAAGCAATGAGACTGATCTTGGGAACCATGAAGGACACACAA
>CM065742.1:44187212-44217212 GCA_033310375.1 Conus canariensis
GATTTTCCCTTCGACGTTCAGTAGTGATATTGGCCTGAACTGGCTGATGTCACTTGAGTTTTGCTCTTTGGGGATGTACACACCATCTGCTGTCATCCACTGGCTGCTGATCTTCTGGTTTCTCCAAGCTGATCGCAGCAGCCTGTGGAGCCACTCCAGCACCTTGGGACATTTCTTGTACAGCTGGTAACGTATTCCGTTTGGCCCTGGTGATGACTTGGCTCTGGCTTTGTCGACCACCTTCTTGATTTCCACCAACGTTGGAGGCTTGTCATTGAACTGTTCCTCAGGGTTGGATGGCCACACCAGACCTTGAATGTCGAGTGGTGCCTTGCTCTGTGAGTCAGAGTATGTTTTCCTCAGATGCTGCTCAAGAACTCCTTTGTCCACACTTAGGGTCCCAGATTTTGGCTGCTCAAACAGTGTTCTGGCACACTGGAAGGGGTCTCTGAAGAAGCGCTCTTGTGTCTTCTTCTTTTTGCTCTTCCTCTTCCTCGCAGATTCCGCTTTGCCGAGGGCGCTGTGTTTTGCTTTCAGTTCTTTCCAGAGTTTTTCCAAGCCTTGTTTTTCAGCTGGCAGTGCGGTCTTCATTTGCTTCTTGAGGTTTTTCTTTTGGACCCTGATCTTGTCCATCTCTTCTTGGCGTCTGGATTTCTTTGGAGGTGTTTTCTTTTTGGGTAGTTTTGCTTCACAGGCGTCTCTACATGTGGCATACACAATGTCCCCATATGTGGCTAGTTTGTGTTCCAGGGTGCTTTTCCCTATCAGTGCATCGAGTCTTTGGACGATTTTTGCATCCAGTTTCTCCCAATCTTCAGTTTCGTTCGCTCGTGGCAGGTTGAGTTTCAGGCGCCTGGTATTGAGGGCCTGTGCAAATTCCTCATCCGAACCAACAGCGTGGATGTCCTTGGCACTGTGGTTTAAATCCTGGCCTTGGTCTTCCGACGTCTTATCTGCTGATGCAGTGCGCTGCTGCTCATTCAGATGAGTCTTCACACATTCCATCTTTTGTTCTGTGGATCTTCATGCCACGGGTGGTAGTGAAACGCTTTCCACAGACACATGGATATTCCATTTGGTCCATGTTCATAGTCCGTTTGGGATTTGCAGTCGTGATTGGTTGAGCACCGATGGATTCATCATTCTCTCCCCCTTTCGGTGAATCCTGGGAGCATCTTTTCCTTTTGTACTTAGTAGCCACATGTTGAAGGCAAAGTGGGGAGCCAGCCCACAGAGCCCTTGGTTCTGGTCTTTCCCAGTGTCCCCCACTATCATCTATCTGCTGTTACTACCATCAGTGCTGCGACCCCAAGTTCCAAAAGAAATTCAATGACCACCCCAGCTCCATCCCAGCCCTGGGAATTCGTATTCTTCCCCGTTTAAACAATGCAGATATAGACCTTGGAGTGGTGTGTGATTTATCCAGGTTTCCTGTTGACCCACCATGGACTTTGTTTACTCCAGAGATCTGCTTTTATTTAGCTTCACACCGTAAAGATTCCACTAACTCCTTGGCGTGCGAGTCCTTTTTTGCGGAAATGTGTTCCAAGTTTCCATCCTTTACAAGAATTGTCACCAACTGTTCCAAAACTGAGGAGGGGGTTACATCTGCTGTGTATTGTGCAACAGGTCCTCCTCAGACATGTTCTAAACACATTCCCACTGCCAGCTCCATCTACACTGCTGAGTTGACAGCCTTGCTCTGACTCTTGAAATGGTCTCCAAATCCAAACATAAAGATTTCCTCATTTTGTTGGACTCCCTTTCTGCATCTGAGGCCATTGCCGGCCGTAACCTCAAGCACCCTCAACAGCTTAACTTATTCGAGCTGTATACCTCTCTGAAACCAGATGGATACAACATAGGTTTTGTTTGGGTTCCCAGCCATGTGAGCATTCGAGGTAGCGAAATGGTTGATGAACTCGCCCAGAATGCCGCAAAGAAAACGTTGAGCAGATTGCCTACCCTTTACAGTGATCTGAAACACAAAACCCAGGCTTATTTCAAAGACCTCTGGCAAGAGGAATGGAACTTGCGGACGGACAACAAACTATCTAGAACTGGTCAAAACCTGAAAGAGTTTTTACCATGTTCCCGAGGCGGTCGTAATAGGCCACTCGTTTCACACCCGTTCTTGTCCTTTAAAAGGTGAAGAAGCTCCGTGCTGCAGTCCATGTCATGTACCTCTCACAGTGAAACACATTCTTTTAGAGTGTTGGGAGCTGCATGATGTGAGACATAACACTTTACAGCAGACTCCAAGAAACCCGTGTCCAGATATGGCCCACCTGATGTGATCTTGGAATATCTGAGGGGGATTAACATTTGTCATCTGATCTAAGATTTTACGGAGGAAAGTTGTTGTTTTTAATCAAATTTTCGGTAGGTTTTTGGAAGGTGTGTTTTAAAGAGTTGTGTCAATGAGTGTATTTAAACTATTGTTTTTCAATAATGACTTGTGAGTTGACTTCAATGTGGTGAGAGCCCTTTCCGGCTGGCTGGGCTATAAACAACATTACCTTACCTTACAATCAGCGCTGCAAGAACCACCTACTTTCTGTGGTATCTGACTGTATAAGGTTCATCCCATCCTCTCCAATGGAAAATGTCTGAGGCGGATTGTGTGCCAGGAACTGAAGAATTTACAGAAAATTATCTTAACTGCATTCAGTCTATAACACAGTTCCATCGCACATTTTCTCAGTTTGGCTGATGGGTTTAACAGCTGCGAATATGGCTGATAGATTTCTTCAAATGTATTACAACACAAAATGAAGTTGCAGTTTATTTTCTGCCTATTTGCTCGCAAGTAAGTCAGCATGCGACTCCAAAAACTCCAGAAGCTTAGCTTCGTTGGATTTTCTTCGCTTTTCTGCCAGTGTGTTGAACGTATACATGAAAGGATTTACTGCAGAATTCAAGGGCAAAACAAAAATAGCCAGGGCCACGTTTACCTCTCCAGGAATAGGAGTACCTGCCAAAGCCGATATACCACAGACTGCAATAGGAAACCAGCACATGAAATCTGTCATTGCCACAGTAATCAGTCGCCGAGCTATGGTCATATCCCGTGATACTTTTGTTGAGTTGATTTTAAAAGTATTACTCTGTATAGACCAATAGACAAAGGCCTGGCCGGTGAAAATCAATATAAAGAGAAAACAGTTAAGGATGATTAAGATACTTACTGAATAAAACTGACCTCTGAACGTTTGCTTCATTGTTGGTAGCGGAATACATATACCAGTCTGGCTATAAAATTCCCAGTGTGATGTCATTGGTAGTAACGGTATCAAGGCTAGAACCCAGCCCAACAACCAGCTCAACAGACATGCCACTCCTGCTGAGGCTCTCTCAAATCGTAAAGTGCTAAAGGGAAACTGAAGAACCATGAACCTGTCCAGGGTGATCAGCCAGATGACCATAGCTGACACTTCACTGGACACCAAGCACAGAAACCCAGCTATCTTACAGCTGATACTGCTCTTCCATATGTCGTCATGGTAGAGATATCTATCGCGGAAACGTTCATCAGCCGCTCCAATGATAACGATGTAAACACCCATTAGGAAATCAGCCACCGTCAGATTGGTGACAAACACACTGAAGCCTGTCGAAGACTTCATGGTCTTTGTAAACAGACGAGTGCAGAAACAGAAAACATTACCAGTCAATGAGAGCCAGCCGATGAGCCATAAAAAGACACGGTACGCCCACGACTGCAATAAATCTTTACACGATGAAATTTCATCTTTTGGAGCATAACAAGATAACTCTCCAGGCCTCCTAGGGAGTATTTGATCGCAGCAGAATTTGTAATTGTGTGTGGATATAACTTGAAGATAAGAAAGGTCTTTGAATATATCAGGAGAAAACGTTTTCACGGGACTGCCGTCCATATACAGTTCAGTCAAATGTTGTGTGGACTGGAATGTTTCAGCACTGATGGTATGGATGGAGGTAAAAGTTATGTTCAGTTTGAGCAAGTTAGGGAAGACTGAAAAGACTTCTGATTCCAGCACCATCAGGGAGGTGAATGAGAGATCCATTGTCGTCAGTGTGTGGTGCTGGAAACCATGGGAGTGATGCATCCAATGTGAAGTTAGAGGATTGTCGGACAGGGATAACATTTTAAGATTTTTGGAATTCAGAAAATTAGTTAAATTGATATATGTAAAATTGTTGCCACTGACGTCAAGAATCCTTACATTCAACATGGCTAGTTTCGGCAGGAATGTTAAGGCACATTTTGCAAGGATCAACTTAAAAATACGAGCATGATTGTTCACATCGAGCAGTGTCATACCTGTACCTGTTGCATCCAAATAACGGAGATGAGGGAAAAGTGCTGTAGAGAAAGGCTTAAAACACAGAAATGTGTCACCTTGACACAAGCAGCCTACAGGACAGGTCAGGCCACATACATATTCATCATCTCGCATTGGACAGTGAGGCCAGTCATCACACAGATGGTCATAGTGCACACAGATCGTTGACATTCTGCACCTGAACAACCCTGGACACTTCAGATCCTCACATCCTTCTTCGTCCTGGTGATCAAGACAGTCATATATCCCGTTACAACGTGTATAGACAGGCAGACAGTCATTGACGTCACCAGGGCATCGATAGTGACTGTCAGGACAAGACTCATTGTCGTTCATTGCAGCTTTGTTGAATTGATTGACACCATTGAAATTGACAAGTGCAGGAGATGGAATGCAAGCCGAGAAATGCTTAAGTAACCTGAATGACTTGCAGTTCTTTTCATCAGAATCATCATGACAATGGGAGACTTGATCACACAGATTGCTAAAGGGCAGACACTGACCATCACTGCATGTATAGGTGTTGACACAAAATGGATGCTTGCAGGCTGATTCATCACTTTTGTCTGGACAATCAGTTAAGAAGTCACACACTAGTGTATAAGACAGTGATGTGATCTCATCACTACATGAGAACATGGGGAAGACATAGGCATGGTGATCTGCCGAATGCATGCCATCTCTATATGACAGTGGATCAGAAAAACTGCAATGTGGATTTTCTTCACACACTCTGTATCGATTAGCTCCACATGCCAGGAATGTGTAAGTCACATGGCCGCGGGGGCACTTAGTTATAATGTTTTGATCTTTTGCTGGCCAAACACAGGTTTTGCACAAGGAAATTGTTTTGGAAGGGTATGGGGTCATCTCAGTCTTATTCGGCCTGAATTCACAAACAATCCGTCTAAAAAGGGACTTTGAATCATAATAACTGCAAGGATTAGAACTCGAATTTCCTTTAAGTGTATACCAACAGAGTTTTGCACCTTCGTGGTATTTCTTAGACTTTATGAAATGATGAAGGACAGTACGCTTAATGAGAATTTCTTGTCTGTACATGTTCTGCAATGACATATCATTGGAATAACAGCCAAGCCAAAGACGGTGTAGCCTGTCTCCATGCATCTTCGTGATGTTTCTCATCTGAACAATCCAATCGCACATACAGGTAGGAAAACTTGATCTGCCTCCTAGTGAATGGCAGTAGTTATCCCCTTTCCCAAGAGAATCGGTGTCATAGTCTACGTCGTGATTCCAACGTCTGATCAATTTGTAGCAGCTGTTACAAAATGCAACCAATCCCTGACAACTGGGACTGCTAAAAGAACAGTGTTCTGTTTCATCCCGTCCGTCTTCACACTCTATCTCGTGGTTACAGTCCATGTGGTGCCGGAAGCTGGCATAATGATCCACAGAACAGTTCCATAAACCACTGGGTAACTTTTGAGGTGCTCTATCCTCTGGAAAAAAGGAAAAGAATAGCTGGAAGCAGTTAGATTTTGTTTGGATGCAAGACTCCCTTTGGACACTTACAACAATGTCTGTGGCTTTGAAGACCTGTGCAAAGTCAGATGTGATGTGTCTGGGCCTGTACCAGACATTAAGTTTTCTTTCTCTCACCTGACCATTTAAGTCATATTCGTTGCAATGACGGTCTACCCTGACTGCCACATTAACAAGACCAGCTTCTTTCAAACTAATCACTGCTTTGCTTTTGGCAGGGACAGATACTTTCCCCATCAAATCAGGACCACTTGAGAGACTGGAATTTGCTGCTAATGTGAAGTATCCAGACGATGGTGACGTCATTACTAGAGCCAGATTTGAATCTTCATCTACACACAAACGATCGATGGATTAAAACAGCTTTTTAACAGAACGTTCAACAAAATAGCTGCAAAACGCTACCTGAGCAAGCCAGAACCAAGTGGTGATGCTTTGGTATCACGTCATTATTGACCTGCCATACCATTTTCTTCAAAATATTGCGACGCATGACTGTGTTGTGACACATGGATTCCTCCCTACTCCCCCAATAATCTCTTGACTAGACACGCTCCCCCCCCTCTCTCTCTCTCTCTCTCGCTCTCGCTCTCTCTCTCTCTCTCTCTCTCTCTCTCTCAGATTGTGTGTCAGTTTGAAAATACATGGAATGTGTGAAACATGCTTATTCGTTACCAAGACGAAAGTTTTTGTGTTGAGCTTCTATGATTGTGACCAGCAAATACACTCCTACTTGACAACGTTTTTGATCAAACCTTCATTTACGTCTACAAATCCGAATGAGCGAATCAAATTAAACAGACGCGATGACGCCATTCATCGAACATGCAGGCCAGCAACAACTGCCAAAAGCCAGTCAGCCATTCAGCAAAACAGCTACCTTCTTTATAGTTTCAAAGTGAAGTGACTGCAGGGGAAATAAAACAAGCTTTAGTCCATCTTGCGCCCAATTTGAGAAGATAAATGACTGTGCGTTCTTCGTTTCCATTATCCTGAATGTTGTTTATCTTGCCTGAAGAAGACCAAGGAGGTCGAAACGCGTCGTGTTTTGTCTTGTAATTTATATGTCGCATTTGTCTTGCGGATTAATTATAATTTCCTTTTAAGTGTCTAGCCGGAAATGAACACTCATGACAAGATCATCAAAGATGTTTACTGTGCACGAAGCGCAAGACCACAAAGTCGCACTATGAAACCAATCCGCGAAGAGTAGCCAAGTTTCTTTGGATGTTTCAACTGACTTCGCAAGAAGTTTGACTGAGTCCTTCATAATTTGTAGATAAACAGTCAAGATACTGCTCTGGCATGCACTTCAGATAATACTCTTGGGTGCAGTTTGATGGGCGCTACTATAAAGAAGGTCAGAGGCTTCCAAGTGTAATGCAGAATTACTTCCTGCTGGATGGTTCGTCATTTGAAGACAGTACTTGTCTGGGTCCCACTAGCATATTCGGGTGTATCTTTTTTCTTGTCTGCCTTTTGACCAACTCTGGGGAAAGGCCCAGTGACATTGAAGAAAGACCCACATACCGATGGGGGTAATTGTGCATTACTCTTGGAAGCCTGCACTGGGTTGACACCGGGTGCAAGCAAGCACAGGGCATTAAGACGTCAAGGGTCGTAACTGCGCCTTGGCAGATGCGATTGCGTGTTGACCACATGACGCAACATGACAGAACTTCCATGGGAGCGTCCCCATGGGTGTACCAGCCCATACTTCATGACTGCAGAGCCCACCTGCAAAAGGCGTGAAGAATTCTAATAATTTGTTGCTACCTGAAGTTAGACCTAGTCTCCCAACAAAAGAAAATGCACTACTCACTCGTAGCTTTCGACAGCCATCCGGCCATCTTCCTCAGAGATGCTGTTGCTGACTGCGTGAACTCTCGATTCAGATCACGTGACCATGGGACGTACCCAAGTCACTTGACCGAATCAGTGAAGCGTGCACCGGGGACAAGGTGCAGCGGCCCCGGTCTCTGTTGAGCGGGAGTTTGGTGGCTGCAGTGTAGATGGCCTCCTTGACCCCTCGCTGGAACCACTTGTTTTCTCTGTCCAGGATGTTGACGTTGTCCGTGTCAAATTGGCGTTGCTCAGAGTGCAGGTGTGCTCCGACAGGCGAAGAGTCCCTCCTGTGTTCTGTGAGTATGTTTTGGAGGGGACGTTCTGTTTCTCCGACATAGTGTTGGTTGCAGTCACGACAGTCTATTCTGTAGATGATGCTGGATTTGTCGAGTTTATTGGTTTTGTCCTTGGGGGCGACGAGTTGACTACGGATGGCGTAGGTGGGCTTGGGATGGACCACGACCCCTAGTTTCCTGATCATCCTGGTCAGAGCTTCACTTACACCTCCAACGTAGGGAATGGTGATATGTTCCTTGCGCTCTTTATGTTCTCTCGCTGGTCATTGGGGTGAGGTGGTAGATCTCTTGCTTCCCGCGCTGTTCCACGCCCACTTCTGGTAGCCCGAGATGGTGAGCACTTCCTTCAGGTGGTCTTTCTCCTTCTGCTGTGCCTCTTGAGTTGAGCAGATGGTACTGGCTCTGTGGGTGAGAGTTTGAATCACCCCAAGTTTGTGTTCCAGAGGCTGGTGGCTGTCGAACTGCATGTATTGGCCTGTGTGAGTCGGTTTGCGGTAGACCTCGAAGGAGAGCACACCGTCTGTTCTGGTGATGAGTGTGTCCAGCATTGCAATGGAGTCATTCTGCTCTACTTCCCTCGCGAATTTGATGGCTGGATGTTGGTTGTACAGATGTTCAGTGAACTGGTCCACCAGTCGTTGGGATAGGATGGTCATGGTGTCGTCTACGTAGCAGCCCCAGTAGCGTGGAGGAGAGTGGAATGAGGCCAGTGCTTTCTCTTCTAAGTCCTCCATGAAGAAGTTGGCTACTATTGGGCTCACCGGTGAACCCATGGCTGCTCCTTCTTTCTGCTGGTAGAACTCGCCGTGGAAGGTAAAGTAGGTGGTAGTGAGGCAGCAAGCTAAGATGTCGCTGATGTCATCCACTGTCAGAGATATGCGTTGTTGGAGAGTTTGGTCGTTCTGTAGCCTGCGTCTGATGATTTGCACGCTCTCCTTCACTGGCACACTGGTGAATAGTGCTGAAACGTCGTATGACACAAGTTCATCCTGGGAAGGAGTGTAGTTGCTCAGTTTCTCCACTAGGTCGGCGCTGCTGTGGATGTGGTGTTCTGTGTGTCCTACCAGAGGGGTCAGAATATCCGCCACAAATCTGGCCTTCTCATACATGAAGGGACCTCTGGATGCAACTATGGGACGGAGGGGGACGTCGTTCTTGTGCACCCCAGGTAGACCATAAAACTTGAGTACATCCGTCACGGTGGGGTACAGTTTCCTGTACTGTTCCAACGTCACTCGGCCTGTGTCTTTGAGGCGTTTGAGTATCTCTTTCAGTTTGTTGGAGAACTTGGTTGTGGGGTCTTTCTTGAGACCTTCATAGGTTGCTGTCTTCCAGGAGTTTGTTCGCCTTCTCATAGTACATAGATTTGGGCATGATAACTGTTGCACGCCCTATGTCTGCTGGCAGAATCATTATGGAGTCTTCTTTCTTCAAGTCCGCCAAAACACGTCAGTGATCAGCCGTGAGGTTGGATTTGGGGAGCTTGGCTTGCTTCAGGATTCTGATGCTGTCACACCGTAGGTGTGTCGCTTCTTCGGAGTTGGGACCAATGTATCTACAAGCTGTTTCCACGCTCGTGATAAGGCCAACCACTGGCAGTTTGTCCGGCGCTACTGCCAAGTTCAGTCCTTTCTCTAGTATTTCCTTCTCTGGGGTGGAGAGTTGGCGTTCTGAAAGATTGATCACCCACCTATCTTTCACACTTCTTTTCTTCTCTTCCGACACAGACACAATAGGGCTCCTGTCTTCATGTAGTCGTTTCGATCTCTTCACCGAACACTCATATTTCGTCCGTTGGCGCATGCGTACTTTGTCCCATTCAATTCGTTGCGCAGACTCGACCCACTCTTTGATTTCCGACAGAATGAAGTCTGGTACTTGTGTGTTCGAACTCAGATTCTCGAAGAGGTCCTGGATTTTTCGTTCTAGGAATGTAACCCGGGTGTTAATTTGTTTGATTCGTTCGTTCATAAGTGCTCGTTGGGCTCGGTTGATAATCCTCCTTGCTGCTAGTCTTTTCACCGATGTTTTGATCTTTAGGCTGGTGGGGCAGACGTCCTAATTTTTACAGTGCAGCGTGAAGTGCAAGTGGTTCCTGAATGTCGCTAGGGAACGATGTGCTTTCTCCAGTTCACGAAAAGTTTTGATGATCGTCCGATCGAAATCACGAATGAGACGTTGGGGAAGCTTCAACAGTTGGGGGGGCAGACATATTGCTACCTGAAGTTAGACCTAGTCTCCCAATGAAAGAAAATGCTCTTATAATTCTTCGATTCTTTTGTCATAAAAAGTGGCTGTTGCCAGGTCTAATCTTAGACATTTTCCCGTACTACTGGAAACTCATTCATCTTGTCGCCATGGTGGAAAGAGCGGAGAGAAACGACAATGGTAGGAAGATACCAACGTTAATCGGATAGTTGAAAAGCCCTTGAGAAGATGGTAGCTCAATTGGCAAGAGGATCTGCGTTTTATGTCTTGTCAGTTTCAGCACATGGCGGGTTTTCTGTAAGTGATGACTTTGATGACGATAGCGGCAACTTGTGGACTGGTGGTGGGCCATCCACTTGTCACATGTGATTCATGTCATTGTTTCATTCATAGTTTGCATGCAGGCGTACATGATGTGCGTTGGAGAGTACACCAATATCAATGAAAGCTAAGTCTTCGTGATGCTGTAACAAACAGTTTAACATACATCCTGTGTTTGATCATGAGAAGGCCTTGGTTACATAACATTCAACACAGTCCGTGAACATGATACTGGTGATCCAAAACAGACAGAATGTGGCATCTGGAAGTCAAAGCTGAAAGTGAGATAAGTTATGCGATGCAGCCTTTGACAATAAAAAGATGTGGCCCTCTCTCCAAAGAAAATGGAATCAAACATCCAACCGATATTACTTCAAATACCTGCCAACACACACACACACACACACACACACACACACACACACACACACACACACACACACACACACATATATATATATAACCGTTGACAAAAGCGTTGACAAAACCATGCCGTGTGCAGTCCCTGGATGACAAAATTATACCACGAACTAATGATTTTCATTATAATAATCAGGCATAAAATATCAGCAGATAAGACGTCGGAAGACCAAGGCCAGGATTTAAACCACAGTGCCAAGGACATCCACGCTGTTGGTTCGGATGAGGAATTTGCACAGGCCCTCGATGCCAGGCGCCTGAAACTCAACCTGCCACGAGCAAACGAAACTGAAGATTGGGAGAAACTGGATGCAAAAATCGTCCAAAGACTCGATGCACTGATAGGGAAAAGCACCCTGGAACACAAACTAGCCACATATGGGGACATTGTGTATACCACATGTAGAGACGCCTATGGAGCAAAACTACCCAAAGAGAAAACACCTCCAAAGAAATCCAGACGCCAAGAAAAGATGGACAAGATCAGGGTCCAAAAGAAAAACCTCAAGATGCAAATGAAGACCGCACTGCCAGCTGAAAAACAAGGCTTGGAAAAACTGTGGAAAGACCTGAAAGAAAAACACAGCGCCCTCAGCAAAGCGGAATCTGCGAGGAAGAGGAAGAGCAAAAAGAAGAAGACACAAGAGCGCTTCTTCAGAGACCCCTTCCAGTTTGCCAGAACACTGTTTGAGCAGCCAAAATCTGGGACCCTAAGTGTGGACAAAGGAGTTCTTGAGCAGCATCTGAGGAAAACATACTCTGACCCACAGAGCAAAGCACCACTCGACATTCAAGGTCTGGTGTGGCCAACCAACCCTGAGGAACAGTTCAATGGCAAGCCTCCAACGTTGGCGGAAATCAAGAAGGTGGTCGACAAAGCCAGAGCCAAATCATCACCAGGGCCAAACGGAATACCTTACCAGCTTTACAAGAAATGTCCCAAGGTGCTGGAGTGGCTCCACAGGCTGCTGCGATCGGCTTGGAGAAACCAGAAAATCAGCGGCCAGTGGATGACGGCAGATGGTGTGTACATCCCCAAAGAGCAAAACTCAAGTGACATCAGCCAGTTCAGGCCAATATCACTACTGAACGTCGAAGGGAAAATCTTCTTCTCTGTCATGGCAGCAAGGCTGACCAAGTACCTGATGGAAAACAAGTACTTGGATGTGTCAGTCCAGAAAGGTGGCATCCCAGGCGTGGCTGGCTGTGTAGAACACGCCACAATGATCTGGGACGCAATCCAAAAAGCAAAAACAGAAAAGAGAGACCTGGACGTAGTGTGGCTTGATCTGGCAAACGCATATGGATCTGTGCCCCATGAGATGATACAGTTGGCTCTTGAGATGTACCATGTGCCAAAGAACATCCGCGACATGCTCAAGAAGTACTCCAATGGCTTCTCAATGCGGTTCTCTACCAAGGAGTACACAACAGACTGGATCAACTTGGAAGTGGGTATTGCAATGGGCTGTGCAATTTCCCCAATACTGTTCGTGCTGGCAATGGAACTCATCTTGAAAGCAGCAACAAACAACGCGAGACAAACAGACCTTGGCGATGGATACAAGATGCCTCCTCTCAAGGCCTTCATGGATGACACTACAGTGATTTCATCGAGAGAAGACGAGACACGTCATGTGCTGGAGAGGCTGGACGACATAGTTGCCTCATCCAGAATGAAGTTCAAGCCAAAGAAATCACGGAGTCTCTCACTGAGGAAAGGAAAAGTGGCCGGATCTGTGGTCTTCAGTGTTGCCAACCAGGCCATTCCAACAGTCACAGAAGAACCAGTCAAGAGCCTTGGAAGATGGTATGATGATACGCTGAAAGACACACAAAGAGCAAAAGAAACCAAGCAGATGGCGGAGGAAGGCTTGGAGACCATTGACCAGTGTGGGCTCCCTGGCAAATACAAGGTCTGGTGTCTGCAGTTCATGCTGATACCAAAGCTCCTATGGCCTCTTATGATATACGACATCTGCACCAGCATAGTGGAGGCAATGGAAGCCAAAATCAACAAGTTCACAAGGAAATGGCTTGGTGTCCCACCCTGTCTGACTGACATAGCACTGTACTGTCGCCAAGCAAAGCTGAAACTACCACTGAAATCCATCCTGGAGGAATACAAAGCAGGGAAGATCAGACTTCAAAGCATGCTGGAGGACTCAGGAGACAAGGTGGTAGAAGCAATCAAGCCCCAGCTGAAGACAGGCAGAAAATGGAAAGTTCAAGAGGCGATGGATTCTACAAAAGAAAGTCTCAAGATCAGAGAAATAACAGGACACACACAGACCAACAGACAAGGACTGGGGGTGACCAAAACTGAATGGTGGTCAAAGGCCAAAGGAAAAGCCAAAAGAGACATGATGATTCAGGAGATGAGAAAAGAAGAAGACCAAAAAAGACTCCAAAAAGCAGTCCAGCAGAGCCAGCAAGGGCAATGGACAACGTGGGAGAATGCACTCCAAAGAAGTCTCACTTGGAATGACATTTGGCGCATGGCCCCTCTCAGGATCAGCTTCATTCTCAGATCTGCATATGACCTTCTGCCCTCAAATGCAAACCTGGTGAAGTGGGGGAAAACAGACGATCCTGCATGCCCCCTCTGCCATGAAAAACAAACAGTGGAGCATGTCCTAAGCTCATGTAAAGTAGCCCTGGCTCAAGGAAGGTACACATGGAGGCACAACCAAGTGCTCAAAGAGATTGTACAAGTAGTCTGGGCTAGTACCAACACCACAAAAGGGAAAATCAGGACTCCAAAAGCACCCGCAACATTCTTCACGGCTGGAGGCAGCAAATCATGGCCAAGAACAACAGTGCCACTCGCAACATGCAGGCAGAGTCTGCTGGACGGGGCAGATGACTGGGAGTGCACTGCAGACCTCCCAGAATGGAAGAGTCACCCAGAGATCATCAGCAAGAGTGGCATGAGACCAGACATAGTAGTCCACTCTAAGTCAACCAAGCAGCTGATCATGATCGAGCTCACAGTACCATATGAGAACAGAATGGAGGCAGCTCAAATCTACAAGACTGAAAAGTATGCTGATCTGGCAAACAGCCTGAGGAGAGAAGGCTATCAGGTCAAAGTCCTCACTGCAGAAATTGGAGCTAGGGGGTTTGTAGGAACGTCTGCATACAGCCTCATGAAACAGCTCTCAGTTGCAGGGAAGGAAAAAACCAGAGCCCTGAAAGCAATGGCAGAAGCGGCAGAAAGGTGTTCAAGCTGGATCTGGTCAAGGAGGAACAAAAGTGAACTTCATAAGGCTTAAATTTCCTACAAATATCAGGTGTCCCTATGGCTCAGTGGTTAAAGCGCGAGTCATTAAGTGGAAAATGAGCATGTCCAGAGGGTCATGGGTTCGAATCCCAGCCATGGCTCGTCCCAAGATGGGAAAAAAAAAGGGGCAGCAGAGGGACATCCGGAGTCATGAACCGGGTGTGGCCCAACCCCCCTAGAGTGTCAGGAGATAAGGGCCGAAACACTTGCTTGAAGGGGGCTTCTCTTCTGAGGACTCTCTGCTGCCACGCTCTCCACGAGTTTCTTTCTACTCTGTACAGCCTCACACTACAGACCTCTCATCAAACGTGATGTACATATATACAACCAACCAAATACGTCAGTGCTTGACGGAATCTGAACATACCATGCTGATTCCAGGAAAATAATATGTTCCGCACCCTACATGATTACCAATACCGTAGGGATTTTGACCAATTCTGATATAACAAACCATAAGGTCTGTGAACAATATACTGAACCCAATTCTCAATAACGTGCAAGAAATGCTTCTATACTGATGAACTGTAAAGCCGCAGTCAACATTAAAAAAAAAAAAAAAAAAAAATTACAAAAGTTATATGCCACACCTTAAAACTTGATTGATTACTCCCCAAATGAAGACTTAGGAATACAGCTCACTGTTGGTCTTGCTGACTATACAAAAATAAACTGTAAAGAAAAGCTTATGAAAATAAATCCACTATACAAGATGTGCGCTTAAAGAATTTGAAAACCTCTGGGAAGAACAGCAGTTCTAAATTCCACAAGTCTGTCATAACTGGTTCACCTGTGGACAGTTTAACATAATCTATTCAATAAACCTTTGGAAGTGTTCCATGCGCTTGGTTTCACATTAACATGAACTTTTTTTTAATGACTGAATCAGCAGAACAATTGCACAAAAATGAGTAAGTGAAAGAGGCATTGAGTTTTCAGACCTAAATCGTTAGTAGTAGGCCTCCATCGGTCGTATCTGACCATGGATAGAGTACATCTGACCTAATATATATATATATTTAGCCAGGCCGCTTCGGCGTAGAGGGATTTTCCCCTCGGAGTTAACATTGATTCTGACTCCATTTCCCGTACAGTCCTTCGGATGAGACTATAAACCGGGGTTCCGTGTGTGAATGCACGCATAACATCTTGCACACGCGTAAAATCCCATCACCAACTTTTGGAAGAGACGGCCAGTTTGGCCGTTGGTATGGATGATAGGTTACACATAGCATGCACCCTGCGTGAGAAATGGAAAGAATGAAGGCAATGAAGAAATTGAGTGAACGATATTGAAAGATATTGACTGGATGACACGGAAAACGACTGACTGAAGCACCGGCTGTCAACTCTTCAGTCGGCACTACCCAGGTAGTCAGCTCGTTGTGTAAACGAGTGTGGATTGTAACACGCTTAGAGCTTGGCCTCTAGCCGAGGATAGGCGCTGTATAAGTAGTCATAATGATAACACCTATGCTGTCTGCTTTATCTGAGCAGCACGCCTGTGGCTGTAGAGACCGATGCGAGAGTGGCTGAATCTGTCGCAGCGGTCACATCTGTATGTTGACACTGGTTTGTTGGCTGTCATCCCCTTTCTATGGGCTCGCTTTTCTGCTGCAGCAGCTGTCAGTTTATCTTCGCCAATCTGCAGCTGTTTCTTGAGAGTGCTTCTCCAGCTGTTGCGGTCTGCTTCAAGGCGCTCCCAGGACTCAGTGTTGATCTCAAGTGCCTTCATGTCTCTTTTTGCAAACGTCTTTGTATCTCAGCTGTGAGCAGCCAATGCTTCTCTGCCCTGCATCAAGCTCTCCATAAAGGACGTCTTTTGGGATGTCACCATCCTCCATGCGGCGAACGTGATCCAGCCAACACAGCCGACTCTGTCTCAGTAGGGTATTCATGGTAGGAAGACCAACGCGAGACAGGACTGCGGTGTTGGTCAATCTGTCTTGCCAGGAGATGCAGAGTATACGTCGGAGGCTTCTGAGGTGGAAGGAACTGAACCTTTTCTCCAGGTGAGTTTGTGTGGTCCATGTCTCACTGCCATACAGCAAGGTGCTGAAAACACATGCATTATACACAGCAATCGTTGTCTTTGTGGTCAGCTTGGGATTTGTCCACACTCTTTGCGTGAGGAGAGCAAATGGTTTGGCTGCCCTCCCGATCCTCTTGTCGATCTCAGTGTCAAGGAAGATGTTATCGGTGATGATGGACCCAAGGTAAGTGAATTGATGGATGACATCAAGCTCATAGTCATCAATGGTGATGGCTGGTGGTGACGGCGTGTCTTGACCTCATTCCAACACTGAAAGAGGACTGCGTGCAAAGGTTGCAGAAGGTAGTCTTGCAGTATCTGAGGAGGTCTGAAGGTATACCTTCGTTGACAGATTTCTTGCCTGATGCCAGGCTGTCAATGGTCTTGCTGAGTTCGTCCACGGTCAGCTCTACATCAAGCTCTTCCATGACTGGCATGCACTTGATGACATCAAGGGCTGAGGACGTCACTGTGTTCTGTCTGGAGTAGAGGTCGGAGTAGTGCTCCACCCATCTCTCCATCTGCTGGCTGGGGTCATTGATTACTTCCCTGGTGGAGGATGTGACTGGAGTCATCTTGCTCTGCGTTGGTCCCATGTGCCTTCTTGCGTTCTTACACAGGCCTTAAAACTAAAATGAATGCAAAAACTTGCAATGACAACCCATACATTAAAACTGGATGTAGCTTTGTTTTTATCCAAATGTACAAAACACAGGAAAACTGGGACCAAAGTGTTTGTTTAATTTAGGGATCAAAAATTGTTTTGAAAATGTTGCATTCACATAGAACCTGGCAAACCAGCTTAACTTATGGCAGAACCTTCCTTTTTATGATACAACTGGTCTAAAAATGTTCTGCTGTGTAGCTGTAAATCAATACCTAGAAACATATGTTATGGTAGAAACTTGGGTAAGGAAGATAACAGTGTCCTATGATGAGTTCGTTGAGAAATACAACATACTCATCATTTTAAGCGACGCTGCTGCAATATACATTTTTGTCAGGTCATTGATAGTACAATTTGCGACATTTTTAAACCCAATTGACGTAGAGCGCTAGATATTTCATATTCAGCTGAAATGGATACAACATTATATCAAGATATTTTCATTAAAGATGGTACGAAAGAAAACAATGGTATCCAAAATGGAATTATGATTTAAATACAGAATTCACTTGGAACGAAACTTTCATAAAGATTCCAGAGATTCGAGGATTCAAATTCAACAGGTTTCAGAGCAGGAGAGTGCTTAATATCCTATCTGCAAATGTGGTACTGGCACGCATAGTCATCCGATCTGACAACAGTTCACGCTATCCACTGCCAACTGTGTGGCACGATCTATATAGGTGAAACATCCCGCACACTTGAGACACGCATCTCTGAACACCTGGCTGATACATGCCGCCACCGACCCAAACCCGTTGCCCTACATTTCAACCACTCCCAACACAACATCAACCATGTGGCACTCTGGCAATCACAGAGTGACAACTTTGAATGCACTACATGAGAGACCCATCTCATTGCCAAACTTGATACGCTAGAGCCCCAAGGCATCAACATCCAGCAGTAACACAAATATGCATACCCACCACTTCAACACCAGCCGGCTATATCTTCCACCAACACACACATACAGATACACATACATACACACCACCACCATACCCCCCACTATCCACTTCATATAGAAGTTGCAGCCACCCTCACTTTATTTTATTCTATTTTTCTTCTATTTTATTCCATTTCATTTGTTTTATTTCATGTATTTTATTTTATTCATTGTTTATTTATTCATTCATTATTTTAGTTTTATTTATTTCTTTTTTATTTCCTATTTCTTATTTATTTCTTGTTTTTTATTTATTTTATTTATTCATTATTTTTTTATTATTATTTTTCCTATTTTATTATTATCATTATTTATTTCATTTTATTAGCATTACCCATACCCCCACATACAACCACCCACACATAATCACTATCCTCATACCACCCATTGAAGTCATCTATTTATTTGTTGATTGAGTTTTATATTTCAATTTCTTCCCCACCAAGCACTATTATTAATCTACCTCTATTCACTACCGTCACTAATATATTATACTATTCTACAAAACAAGCTACAAACCCCATTGTTTCACACACCCCTCCCCCCCCCCCCCCCCTCCCCTATTTCCTCTACCATGACCCCTTCTGGGTGGCCCCATTTCCGTCTGGCGGCCATTTTGAACGCGTGGCGACCATGAGGAGCTAAGTGATTTCACGTTCTTCATTCGCTGTCCTAAATGTTATTTGTTTTCGCCTGAAGAAGACCCAAGAGGTCCAAGTGCATTGTGTCTTGACCTGTGCTATGTTTGTCTGTGTCCTTGGCGGTAACTAACCCCTCTCTTTCAAAATTTTGCTCCATTTTCCGCTCTCAGTCACTCTGTTTTGAAACTGAAAACAGCATTCCGAAGGCGCAAAAAGTACATCGTAGAGCAAATGTTTTGGAGGCTGCCCATTGTCCCTTTTGGAAACACCTCGAGCAGAAGATGAAAGCAAGATGTAACATTTTTTTTTTCTTTTCAAAGGAATATAGTATATTGTTCAGAGACGATGCTCTCTAAAGGTTTTAGAAACATTATATACTAAATTCCTCTGCCAGGAAAATGCTTCGTTTATAAATGTAGGACAAGATTAAGAGACAACAATGCCTAATTTTGATGTGTTCAAGAAGCTAATATCAGGTATGCAACACAAGAATACATTACTGTAATTGAGCATAAAAATCTATAAAATATTACACAAAATCACAATTCCACCCTTCATATTTCACAAACTTTCGGCCTCGTGGCCTATTTCAAGTGAAGAAAAAAAAAAAGATGATAGAACTACATGATATCCATCTTTGATAACCGGACAGATTACAGAAATGACGACGTAAATATACTGCACAAGGCCTGACATCGTAATGTGTGATGTCATCAACAAGAAATAGAAATAAATAAATAAATAAATAAACGTCATCCTGAGGAAGTACATTAAAAACACGATAGCAGGATGGGAACTATATTATGGTGTCTTTGATCTAGGTCCTATAGATGACAGTTTTGTTTTCCTCTTGTTAATAATATCACACATTATGATGCCAGGTCCTCTGCAGTACACTTATGACGTCATTTCTTTGACCTGTTCAGTTGTCAAAGATGGATATCACGTTGTTGTAGTGTGTGTGTGTGTGTGTGTGTGTGTGTGTGTGTGTGTGTGTGTGTGTGTGTGTGTGTGTGCGTTTGTGTGTGTGTGTGTGTGTGTGTGTGTGTGTGTGTGTGTGTGTGTGTGTGTGTGTGTGTGTGTTCTCTCTTCAATTGAAAAAGGCCACAAGGCCGAAAATTTGTGAAACATGAAGAGTGGATTTGTGATTCTGTGCAGTTCTCTTCCCTTTGGAGGACTGCTGCTTTTGTTTGTATAAAGAGTTAGTTCAAAGAACACATACACACACACACACACACACACACACACACACACACACACACACACACACACACACACACACAAAAGAAACGATAACTCAAAATTATTTACTTGAAACAAATCAAACTTGAGCAAAAGCAGAGTGAGAAAAATAATCTCTATCTGTATCTGTGTATAACTTTAAGGAAATGTGGGGTGTGCCCCCAAAATTTGAAATATCTTCAAATAAACCAGCTCACACTCTATTGTTGAGAAGTTGTCTTTTTGATTTTGTGTGTATGAGCTCACAAGCACATATGCGCATGTGTGTGTGTGTGTGTGTGTGTGTGTGTGTGTGTGTGTGTGTGTGTGTGTGTGTGTGTGTGTGTGTGTGCGTGCCTGTTTGTCTGTCCGTCTGTTCTGTCTGTGTTTGGATTGACTGAAATTTGTTCATGTATCGATTTATTCGACATATTTTATAACACTGACAGATTTGTAGATGTTATTCCTTGATTATATTTTATCTAGCCTGTGATGTACGGTCTATAAAGAAAAACTGAAAATGAAACAAGCAACAACAATGTCAACAACAGAAGAAGTCTGATCACAATTACAGAAGAAAAAGCTGACAGGAAAAAAAATACTTCTTTAGTGTTGGTGGTGTTGGTGGTGGTGGTGGTGGTGGTGGTCGTGGTGTTTTTTCGTGGCATGTTTTACTCTGATTTTGGCAACCAATCACTTTTTAAAATTTGAATATTGATAGGGTATCATGTCAAGCACACACACACACACACACACACACACACACACCCCGCACACACACACGCACGCACGCACGCACGCACGCACGCACGCACGCACACACACACACACACACACACACTCACTCACTCACTCACACAGTATCAATTCTGTGGTAAAGCAACCAATACTAGTAATAAATCTAACTGCAGTGCAACCTGCAACCAAAATCACACTGAACATTCAGCTTTCTGTGCACAGTGTATTGTACGGTAACATTTTTCCCCAGAAAATCACAGTAGGGTATTTCCAATGTACATGTTTTCTCTGATGTATTGGCATTTCAGTTCATGTATAAATGCTGGCCTCACGCGTTCCTGATGACCTAGCCCTGTCGACAAGAGAAGTAATATAGTTAAATGAAGTATTACTTGAAAATTATAAGAGTCATGATCTGAGCAGAAGGATTGCATAAAGAAAAAGGTGCGAGCCAGGAGAGAAAACGCTCATTCTGATCTTACCTAGTATTAACAGAGCCACTTTGGATTAGTAGTCATACCCTCCGTTGACACTACTATCTCAGCAAGGCTGGACATGCAACAGTAGAATCGCATCCCTAAAAGTGACCTCAAACACAAACTTTTGCAGTAATCATAGATATGCGATGAGATACGTTATGCGTGTAAACCCGAGAGCCACAGAAAAATGTAAGCCGGTTACAAATGATATGATCAATGTTTCCCCACGAGGAAAAGCTTTTTTTTTTTTTTCACAGGTAGCTATGATCATCTGCTGGACTATTTTGCTGTTTTTCTGAAGGGTATCTTAAGAAATACAAAGGTAATTAATACACCTGAACTTGATTTAACACAGCCCTGTACCTTTTATTTTTCACAGCGCCTTGCCAAAGGTTCTAGGCGCTGACAATCCACACTTCTGTGTACGCAACGGGTACTGCCTGGGTTGTGCCGACTGAAGAGCTGCCCGCTGGCGCTTCATTAAGTAGTTTCCCGTGTCAACCAGTCAATCTCGTTCACTCAGTTTCCTTACTTCCTTCATTCCTTCAATTTCTCACGCAGGGTGCATGTTAGGTGTAACGTGTCAGCCATACCAACGGCCAAAGATGAGAGAATTTAAGAAAAGGGCCTCGTGGCTACGACTTAAAAGATGTCTGACCTACGCGTGAGCCCAACGCGCTGGTCAGACCTTGAGTACCTACCTAACATTGTGCTATTATTATCGTTGTATATGTGTGTGATGAGTGTACGCACGTGTGTGTATGGGTATGTGGGCATGGGCCCGTGTGTGTGTGTGTGCTAGCGCATGTAGGTGTATGATGAGTGCATATGCGTATGAAAGTGTGTATGTGCAATCCTGCCATGTTCACTTCAGACAGAGCTGGTCTGTTTCAAAGGAGGACACGTAACACTATGCTAAAGAGTGTTGAACTGATTTTCGACTTTCTTCTGAAGAATTCCGACAGTCGACTACACTTGTGACGCTGACAAAGTATTGATTCAAGCTCGTTTCCTCTGCAATGAAGCACACTATTTTCTATTCGTTTTCAATAGCTATACTGTTTGTCAATTCATTCCAGTATTTGTATTAGCAAACTGATGCTGCAACATCCATAAACGTGGCATATGCTTGACTATATCAAGTAAAAGAAATCACTACTGCCGTTCTCAAGACGTGACTTTTATGAACAACCAAATCTTCAATGGTGTAGACCTCTGTGTTTACTTGTTTTCATTTACTTTAGGCATGTGTCTGTCATGCGTAGTGCTTAGGGCAGTGTGTGTGTGTGTGTGTGTGTGTGTGTGTGTGTGTGTGTGTGTGTGTGTGTGTGTGTGTGTGTGTTGCAATAAATCACAGTTTCCCTCTTTCTGTGTTTTGATTTTGACAAATGCTTCTCATAAATAAATGCTTGTATAAAGACAGTTCGTGGTAGTAATAAATCGTGAATGATTTGTATACCGCACACGCGTCGTGGAAATAGATATTGTGTTACATGTTGGAATCAGCGTCGGTGAAAGCGACGAGCCATTATTACTTTGTGTGAGCGAAAAGTGTGCGACTCTCTCTCTCTCTCTCTCTCTCTCTCTCTCTCTCTCTCTCTCTCTTCTGTCTGTCTGTCTGTCTGTCTCTCTCTCTCTCTCTCTCTCTCTCTCTCTCTCTCTCTCTCTCTCTCTCTCTCTCCGCTCTGATTGCGTGATACCACACCCGCGTGTATAGGTGTGTTTCACTACATGCACAAGACAAAGAATGTGTGCATATTTTGACATCTGGTAAAAATGCGCGCGCACGTGTGTGTGTGTGTGTGTGTGTGTGTGTGTGTGTGTGTGTGTGTGTGTGTGTGTGTGTGTGTGATGTGTGTGTGTGTGTGTGTGTGTGTGTGTGTGTGTGTGTGTGTGTGTGTGTGTGTGTGTGTGTGTTTCTCAGTGTGCGTGTCAGAAAGAGGGGGGAAGAGAGAGAGAGAGAGAGAGAGAGAGAGAGAGAGAGAGAGAAAGAGAGAGAGAGAGAGAGCAGAGACAGAGACAGAGAGAATAAAACAGTTTTATTTAACTCACGGCTACCACAACACCTTAGGGTACTGATGATATTGGTTTATATCAAATTCAAAATGTTAGTGAAGAAGAAATGTAAACAAAAAAATCAAAATTTTAAATTGCCATATTCGTAGTCGTTATTCTTTGCCGACCCTAGCTAAATTCTAAATCATTCGAAATATAAAAACATTAAGATAATACAGATGTAATAAAACAGAAACTAATAATTCTTCCGAAAATTTACCTGTTTTCTGTCTTTTAGCTTTTTTTTTTTATTTACGCAGGATAATTTCTGAAATTTCAAATACACCATGTTTAAGATGAACCAAACACTTAAGTTCATGCTAGGTGTGTGAATTACATAAGTAAAGATGCGAAGACATGCTATGTATGGAAGAGATTTAATTCTGTATTTTGTTCAGTATTCCCCAGACACAATTTATAATGATCATCACCATCATCATCGTCTTCTTCTTCTTCTTCTTCTTCTTCTTCTTCATCATCATCATCATCATCATTATGGTGATGATGATGATGATGATAACAATAAATAATAATAATAATAATAATAATAATAATAATGATAATAACAATGATGATAATAATAATAGTTCATCATCAGCATCAGCACCATAGTAGTAATAGTAGTAGTAGCAGCAGTTGTAGTAGTAGTAGTAGCAGCAGTGGTAGTAGTAGTAGTAGTAGTAGTAGTAGAGCAGCAGCAGCAGCAGCAGCAGCAGTAGCAGCAGCATGACGTAAGAAGAAGTCTATACTAGTGTATAATACTTATTCTCAGAAGCATGAGGGAAAATGTTCTTGTCAGCCTGAAAATGTTCGCAATTTGTTTCTGAAAATGACTTAAAATGCCACCAGATGAGACTGGTTACGTGACTAATTGAATGGTGGGTTCGGGTTTGTCAAATGCAAGGCTTGTAACTTCTTTGATAAATACTTTTCAAATGAATGCATTCAAACGTAGATTGACTTGAACAAAAAAAAAAAATGTTGCACATGCGATGAAAAGATCTCAAATCATCATAGTAAGATCTCAAATCATCATAGTAAGATCTCAAATCATCATAGTAAGATCTCAAATCATCATAGTAAGATCTCAAATCATCATAGTAAGATCTCAAATCATCATAGTAAGATCTCAAACTCATAGTAAGATCTCAAAAAAAAAAAATCATCATAGTAAGATCTCAAATCATCATAGTAAGATCTCAAATCATCATAGTAAGATCTCAAATCATCATAGTAAGATCTCAAATCATCATAGTAAGATCTCAAATCATCATAGTAAGATCTCAAATCATCATAGTAAGATCTCAAATCATCATAGTAAGATCTCAAATCATCATAGTAAGATCTCAAATCATCATAGTAAGATCTCAAATCATCATAGTAAGATCTCAAATCATCATAGTAAGATCTCAAATCATCATAGTAAGATCTCAAATCATCATTAGTAAGATCTCAAATCATCATAGTAAGATCTCAAATCATCATAGTAAGATCTCAAATCATCATAGTAAGATCTCAAATCATCATAGTAAGATCTCAAATCATCATAGTAAGATCTCAAATCATCATAGTAAGATCTCAAATCATCATAGTAAGATCTCAAATCATCATAGTAAGATCTCAAATCATCATAGTAAGATCTCAAATCATCATAGTAAGATCTCAAATCATCATAGTAAGATCTCAAATCATCATAGTAAGATCTCAAATCATCATAGTAAGATCTCAAATCATCATAGTAAGATCTCAAATCATCATAGTAAGATCTCAAATCATCATAGTAAGATCTCAAATCATCATAGTAAGATCTCAAATCATCATAGTAAGATCTCAAATCATCATAGTAAGATCTCAAATCATCATAGTAAGATCTCAAATCATCATAGTAAGATCTCAAATCATCATAGTAAGATCTCAAATCATCATAGTAAGATCTCAAATCATCATAGTAAGATCTCAAATCATCATAGTAAGATCTCAAATCATCATAGTAAGATCTCAAATCATCATAGTAAGATCTCAAATCATCATAGTAAGATCTCAAATCATCATAGTAAGATCTCAAATCATCATAGTAAGATCTCAAATCATCATAGTAAGATCTCAAATCATCATAGTAAGATCTCAAATCATCATAGTAAGATCTCAAATCATCATAGTAAGATCTCAAATCATCATAGTAAGATCTCAAATCATCATAGTAAGATCTCAAATCATCATAGTAAGATCTCAAATCATCATAGTAAGATCTCAAATCATCATAGTAAGATCTCAAATCATCATAGTTTTCCGCTGCAAGTATATGTAAATGTTTTCACTTGCTTTTCTTGAGTCTTCCTCAGATGATTTTTTTCCGTAATTTCTTATTGATATGTAAAGTGTGTGTGTGTGTGTGTGTGTGTGTGTGTGTGTGTGTGTGTCTGTGTGTCTGTGTGTCTGTGTGTGTGTGTGTGCGCGCGCGCTCTTGTGTGTGCTCTTGTGTGTGTGTGTGTGCTTGTGTGTTCATTGTCTTTAATGCTGTTTATCGTGCCTGCAAAAGACCGAAGAGGTCGAAACGCGTCGTGTTTTGTCTTGTAATTTGTTTGTCTCTTTTGTCCGATGGAATAGTATTTTTTCTTTTAAGTTCATTCCTTATACTGTTACCAGACCCTCACAAACAGCTGCACAACATATACAGCTGATGAATAACATATATAGCTGATGCATAACTTATATAGCTGATGCATAGCATATATAGCTGATGCATAGCATATATAGCTGATGAATTCTTTCCATGAATTTTTGTTGCCTCTCTGACATCTGTTTCGCGTGTTTTCTGATTGCACAGTTTCTGTTGAATTGATACTCGCTCTTTTGAAATTTCTCTCTGATAATCAAGTTGCTTCATTAAAACTTTTGTTTTTCTTGTTCTGTTTTCCACCACGTGCTTTTTCTAGCCAGCAAAACTATTTCCAATTGCGTTCACCGTCCCCTGTCTGTTGAATTCTTGCTCTGATCAGTTCTCCTATTGATTTTTTTAAATTTATTTTTATTTTTATTTGTTTTGTTTTTTTTTGCTGTCCCAACGTCTACGCCACCTCAGAGGCAGTGCACCCACGCCGCTCATTCCGACACCCCGTCCACAGCCACAGCCCGGTCGGCCCCGCCCCAGCCCCGGCACCGGCAATCAATAGGGAGCAGTCAATGTCAAATCGTCAAGATGCAACTCACCGGAGGAGACACTGCACTGCTGCCGAGTCACTTCGGTTGTGTTCAATGGTGCCTGTTCTGATCTAACATACGCAGAACACCACGTACTAAGCCCCTACTGACGACAATAATTGCTTAGTCGCGGAGCCGGCGTGAGTGAGCTTTCCCTCCGGAGGGCGCCATCACGTCCGTTCAACGACAGCCCCCATGGACTCGCCGATACCGGTGACCCCGACGGAACCAAACCAAGGCCACAGACGTGGAGAGGACATTGAAATTGAGGTCACCATGAGAGCAGGGCATGAAGGGCCACAGAATTTGAGACATTTTTTTATGCTGATCGATGAGAATGAGGATGATTAAGATGATGCTACGGATTTCCATTTCGGTCTGAGACTACATGACAGCGCTGTACTCTATGCTTCCTTTCATAATATATCCTGCCGTCAACCAGGCCCGAGAGATACAGGCACCTGCAATGTTGGTCAGGAAATTTGAGCAACACTCTCAGAAACGCATCCATTAAGTGGATGAAACTCGACTGTGTGGCCCCAGTCTTCCCAACTGAGTCCGCAGCAACTCAACTCTGGGTAGGAGCTGGTCGGGGCAGAAAAACCCACATGACTTCCGATGGGATTCGGACCCACGACCTCCCAGCCGGGAGTCCGCGACGCTAACCACTTCGCCACGGCGGCTGGTGTTTCTGTTGATTTCTTTGTTTCACCTCAGAATGATGTCTGCATTTGTGGCAGATTTCCATACGTTTTTAGCACCCAACATTAAACGGAAATTGTATTCATTCGTTCCCCTTTTGTGGAGGTGTTGACCATTTTCTGTATGCGGAACACATAATTTCAGCTTCACGTTGATCCCATTTACACTTTGAAGGATTTATTACCTGAAGTGACTCTTACATGGCTCCCTATAATATATATACATTTTTTTTTTTACAAAGGCATGTTATGAGATACTATTGTTCAACTTCTTAATATTGAGCTCTTAAAAAGAACATGTTTAATAGCGTATTATGAAATAGTATTGTTAGATCTTTTAACCTTGATTTCTTAAAAATCATACATATTTGAATCTGTTACGGCCTCCTTGCAGTCAAATAGACTGATGGTGATAAGATTTCGACGACAGACTAAAATGAGAAATTTGTCTTAAGACAAAAGAGTAATCTAAACAGCAGGCAAGAATTTCTTATTTTGGTCCAAGAACAATTTTCTCTTCTTTCTGAAAGTTCCTTAGATGCAAATCGGATTTAAGTTTGTGACGGCAGTACTTAACCGTTTGACTTCTAACTCGACGTGAAAGAAGTCTGAGACACTATCCATATTGCTCTCGCACACACAATTGAAATCCCAGCACAGAATAAAACGGTGTTCATAAAACGCATTAAACAATTCTTGGAGTTTAAAAAAAAAGAAAAAGAAAAAAAAAAAAAGAGAAAAGCAACAACATCATTATCATCATCAACAACAAGAACAACATCATCTTCATCATCAACAACAACAACAACAACAACAACAACAACAACAACAACAACAGCAACAAATCAACAACAATGAAAACAACAACAAAAACAACGAACTTGTCACTTGTGGTGTTTACAGTATAACAATGTTGAATCTATAACGTTTGTTTTGAACAGCTACTACAGAGAATTCTAAATCTACTCTCAGAATGTTTTCAACATTAAATGACTTCACCCTGACTTCTATTTCTCACTTGATAAAACAGTCATCCTCGTAGTTGTTTCTTTTCTCCTGTAACAGGTCATCAATATGTAATTTTGTCGAAGGTGAGCCTCTTCTAAAGGGATAAAATCAACTTGTTAATCACACTAATCGTTGGCAACAAAATTATTCTATTTCTGTCCTGATATGAGACATTTCCATTTTTCAAAACAAAGTTCGTTACACATAGCTTCACCATTATTAATTATTTAGTTCGATGTAGTGTGTGTGTGTGTGTGTGTGTGTGTGTGTGTGTGTGTGTGTGTGTGTGTGTGTGTGTGTGTGTGTGTTTAGCCACACTTGCTACTTTCCTCAGTGCCCAATACTGGCGGACTCTGATGATTGGGCACTTAGGCTTACCGTCCCACAACGGCTGTTTCCTCCTATCCATTACTTAATCTTTTGTGGTGGGGTAAAAACCGGAGTTTTTCTTAAGCACAGAGATGGACGTTGATTCTTGCGCCGAATTCAGTAAGATAAGTGATTGCTCGTTCTTAATCATCGTTGTCCTGAGTGTTGTTTATCTTGCAGAAGAAGGCCTAAGAGGTCGAAACGCGTCGTGTTTGTCTTATGATTCGTTTGTTTATGTTTGGTTGCCTGAAGAAGGCCTAAGAGGTCGAAACACGTAGTGTTTTGTCTTATGATTCATTTGTTTATGTTTGGTGGATATAGTATTTTTTTTTCTTCTTAAACTTCATTCTGTTTCATCATCAGGATTATATACCACATTCTCATCAACATGTACACTTTTTCTTGCTGACAGAATTGAATTATGTCGTATGCCTGCTGAATTGTCGCTGTATGGGGTAACAAATGGAAATGATTTTTATAGCACAAGGACAGAATAAAGTAACAGTTGTCTCAAAAGATTGATTTAGAATCCAGTGGAGAGTATATTTTCTCGGATATCTGGAGTCAGAAACAATTGTAGCAAAGACTGATTTGGCGACACGTTTCGTTGAAGGTGACGTAGATAAGGCGCTGAGAGAAATTACTCGTTGTATGATGAAAGTTGCTTTATGTATGCTCGTAAATTAGTACTGGTACAAGCAATCAGAACAACACTGGTTTGTTTTTTAAAGTTTTGTTGAAAGACAGAATGTAAGAAACCCCCTCAAATCATTTTGTAATAACCCAAGCCTTACACAAATACACGATGGATATAAAAGAAACTGAAATTAGATATTCTAGAAAACTACCATAAATATCAAAGAGAATATGAAAATTTACTCAGGCGGAAAACGAAACGAAAGCGAAAGTATCCTCCAAACCTTTAGACAGGATTGATGATTAATAAGACTTTTGAAAAGGGGTAACCCAACTTGCACTGAAACACACGCAGTTCTTGAAAAAAATGTTCAAAGATAAGTTGTTTGACCCCTTTTGTGACCTTTTAGAGAATGAGGAGTGCTATGAAATTATTGATAAACTATCAAATGATGCTTCAATGGACAAAAGATTATATTAATATTGTAAATGCACTAATATCTAAACCAGAAATAGCCAATGCCATTAAAATCGTGAAAGTAGAAAGTTTCATCGGCTTGATGGCACAATTAGATAAATTTTAAGAGCGCATCAGATATAGTCATTAATCTCTTAGAGCGGACTGTTTATTAAAATATTAGCCAGGAAAATGGTCTGAATCTTCATACAGCCATTACATACGAAAGGTAATTTAGATGAAAGTAACAATTACAGAGGTACATTATAACAGATCTCATTGGAAAATTTATAGCTATGCCATAAATCGTATGTTGTGATTTCAGTTATGCCTGATGGCATAGGTGAATATCCAACTTGTTTTAAAAAGACTATTCAACAATAGATCTAGTTGCAAAGTGAAGCGACTGCAGGCGGAAATCTAAATCAACTTTTAATGTTAATAATAGCGCACCGCCAGAACAAAGCGTAGATAAACGAATCACAAGACAAAACACGACGTGTTTCGACCTCTTAGGTCTTCTCCAGTCAAGATACATAACACTCAGGACAACGAAAATGAACGAGCAATCACTTATCTTCATCCCGTTCAGCGTATGTTTATATTTGTTCAACAATAGATCATGTTTCCACACTGTTT
>CM065742.1:44219712-44223955 GCA_033310375.1 Conus canariensis
ATTGCCCAATAGCAAGGCTTCTGAAGAAAATGAGAGATGTATGCAAGGAAGAAGGCTGCTCTGTTGGCAGAAACCTTCAAAGATGATAGTCTCCTAGATGTCTCTCTGGACACAGAAAAAAATATAATTGCCAGATGGGAAACTAAGACTGCAATGACTTCAGATTTTACTACTAGGAGCTGAACTGAGCGATCACCAGACAGCTTAAGAACATAAAGCTCTAGGAAAAGATTAGATCACCGAAGAAATGATTGCACATCTCGGCAAGAACACGAAGAGGGAGTTATGTAGCATATTCGACCACTCTTGGAACTCTGGTGAATTCCCAAGTTTTTGGAAGGAAGCGATTATAACACCCATCCTGAAGAAAGAAAAGGACAGGCACAAAAGTCCAGCTATAGCTCCATCAGTCTTCATAGCTCTCTTAGTAAGACCATGGAGTGAATGATGAACAGAGCCGCAAATCTCAACTGGTGAGGAATGGCGTTGTATGCTCCACACCGTCATGCTTCTAAACGGTCAGAAGCACAGTAGACCAGATAGCTATCCGGACTCAGGACACTGAAAATGGCTTCCAACAGAAAAATGAAAACCTTGATTATTCGTCGACATGACTAAGCTTGTGTCACGGACAGCCTCCTCCCTTCCCCCTCCCTGAGTGGTTTAACCAGCGGAGAGGCGGAGTGAGCTGTACGTGCAATTCTTACCTTCACCTTTCATCCCCCCTACCTGTCCTCAGTGTGCCGTCTGAAGTGTTGCACGAGGAATGTATGAATCATGTATAATTCCAATCGTTTACGACAGTGTTTGTGGCAACTGTTTACCGTCCTAGTGCTAGCAGAGGGTGTGTGTAGCTGATGGCTTTTCACTCCTGAGTCGTTTATTGAGCTGAGACCACCATCTCTGCCATTGAAAACCGTCACCGAGCATTTCTGCTCAAAGGCCACTTCACTGGGGTCTAGTCTACAGTGGTCCGGGTTGTCGCGTCTTCGCTGACATGGGGCGACGGTCCTGTCTTTTCTTCTTGAGTTCCAATCTACGGAGGTCCGGGTTGTTCCATCTTCACCGGCGTGGGGCGACGGTCCTGTTTTCTTTATTTTCTTCTGGAGGTCCGCGTTGTCCCGTCTTTACCGGCGTGGGGCAACGGTTCTACCTTCATTCTTCTCCTTGGGTTCCAGTCTGCGGAGGTCCGGGTCGTCCCGTCCTCACTGACGTTGGGCCATGGTCGTGCTGGAAGTCCTGTCTGCAGAGGTCCAGGTTGTCCCGTCTTCACCGTCTTCATTCTTCTGTTTTTGCTCCGAGTCCACCATCCTGTTGGTAAGCACTTTAAGAGCTTGTATTTATATGTAGACAGGGAAGGCTGGTACGAGTCAGAATTCCTATTCATTTGTCATGGTGGCAGCTTAGAGGTCTTGTTTTCTTTGAGTTTGGGACTCGTTGTTACTCAGTTATTTCTTTCCGAGTTTTTTTTTTATTTTGTTACCTATGCAAAGGTGCTGATATAGTAGTCGGAAAAATGCCGTCTTTCCTTGCAGGAAATAGGAGGAGGTCGTTTCGGAAATCTGTTCTTGATTCCCTGTAGTCCCACACTGGGAAGTGTTGAAGAGGACTAGCTGTCCCAATATTGGTTTGATAACCGCGTAAATGGTTCTGTGATAATTGATAATCGAGTTCATTACGTGTGGGGAAACGGTGTGGATAATTTAAGACATGATACTTGGACTGTCGACAAGTGAGTTCCCTTTAGTCAGAAGAAATATTAAGGGAAATACGAGGGTAGGACGAGACGCGCGATGAGGCTGGCATGCGGCCAGTGTGGAATTATGGCGGGTGGGTGGTGACACTCCTCAGCACACCCCTTCATTGCGCTCGCTCCTTGTCTGGTCTCGCCTTGTCTCGTTTTGTCTTGTCTTGTATTTGTGATACCCATTCTTAGTTATTCCATGCTTTATTTGTCCTGCATTGTCATGAATGCAAGGCGTTGTAATAACATTTTACTTTTCTTTGACCTGGTGTATCTACTTGTTAAACAGAATGTACAAATATTAAGGTACTACCCTGAAATAATTGTTGGACGTTTATAGAGTGAAATAGATGTCATGTGGAACTTACGACTTACTACCCACCCATACTCGTCAACTGACGACGGGTAGCGACGCCCCCCCCCCCCCCCCCTCCCCCCACCATTGCCTTACCATGATTCCCACTGACTATGAGCAGATATGAGGGAACACGCTATTGATCCCCGGTGCAGGGTTTTTTTGTGGTTGTTGTCCCTCTAGGATCTTCAGTTTGCCTTCCCGATCAGAAGAGGTGCCCCTGTCCATTCTGTCTGGGACAGCACGCTACACGCGCTGACGAGGGAGCAGTCCACCGGTCTATGGAGCGCCAATCTCAGCTTATTCTCCCTCTTCTGTCATAGGCCCCGAGTCCCAACAGTAGTGTGTATGTGTACGAGTACATGAGAGAATAAAGTGTTGTTTATATATTGTACTCTTGGCTCTTGTGCTGAGTGCTGAGTGTGCGACCTGACTCCTGACTCTATGGTCTCCCCCTTATTGAACCTGACAGCGTTCGACAAAGTGTGGAAAGAAGGCCTCCTCCTAAAGCTCCTCAAAAAGTTTGTGTCAACGTGTACCACTGGATCCACAGCAACCTGCTCCAAACGTCAGCTGCATTAATAGTGACAGTATAATGCTTGTGCAGATCATGGAGGGTGTCACAAGGTGGCATAATCTCGCCGACACTCTTCGTGGTCTTCATTGGCAGCACAGCTGACTGACTGTTCACCCCCATCTCTAGGACACTACATGCTCACGGCCAAGTGGTATGGCGCAAAGCAGGGCAGTAGGTAGGCAGCAGTGAACTCGATCTCAGACTGGGCCAAGGAGAAAAGGATCACAGTCAACAAAATAAAACATGTGACGCCGCATGTTTTCCCTCTCTTCCGCCAAAGAGTTCTGCCACCAGATTCCACTCCAGCCAACTTTAAGGTGACATTGGACAGAACTCCCTTGGTCCCCTCACATCAACACGATGCACAGCAAATTGATCAAGGAGATGGTTGTGAAGAAAGGCGGACACCAAGCAGGGTGCCAACATGATCATCCTGATTCAAGTGTATGCAGGATCTGTCCAACCCCATGGAATATGCCTCAACCTTCTGGTCTGCAGCAGCGAAAAGCAACAGACTATTTGGACAAGGTGCAAAATGACGGCCTGTGAGTCATCACAGGTAGCATAAAACCACTCCCATAGCTGTAATGTAGAAAATAGCTGGCCTGCTGTGACTCTGGTAGAAGAAACGAGAAACTCGTGAGGCAATGCTCCAGGCTCTGACCAAGAATCGGACAAACGACAACGAGAATGTCAGAGTCCTCGGGTAAAGGCGTTTTGGTAAAAACACAGTGAACATCTCCCACTCAGAAACCAGAAACAGTAACTACTCAAAACCTACACGAAATGGTCTCTGGATGCTCTATCTGTACCTGACATTCTGGGACTTGGAGCAAAAGACAGACACACAGCACTGGCACTGAAATCTCAGATATCTGATGGGAAGGGACTTCCCTCCAGCCACGTATATTTGACTCTTTACAAATGGCTCTACAGAAAATGCTGTTCGAAATGTAGATGAAGGTGTCTATATACGGTTTCCCGATGACATTTCTGGCACTCATTCACGTAACAATCCTCCACCAACTTTGGAGCTGAAACCTGCGCATTGCTTCATGATGCTCAGGTCAATTAAATGCAGGAAACAGTCTGTCATCCCATGCGGTCTTCCTCAAACACTGAGCTCTGAAACAAACCTGGTATTGCAATGGATCCCCTCCCATTGTGATGCTAAAGGGAATGAAGAAGCTGACTAATTCTTTTCTCCTTGCTAGGCAGCAACCAAGACCAAACTGCCCACCAAATATCATATTTCGAAGTCAAAACCATTAAGAGCCACTTCAAAAACACACTGAAATTGAATCTGCAGACAGGACCCGAGGAAGACAGCATCTACCAGCTGGAAAGGACGCCACATATCACCATCGTCAGATTGAGAACAGGACATTGTCAGCTCCTCTCCTATCTCTATAACAGGAGATCTCTCTCATGGATAAGTGAGTAAGCGGCAATGATCCACATACGCCAGCCCACATTCTCCGGTCATGTCCCACCTTTCACACCCTTCAACAGGAACCATGGTCCAGTGCAGTGGACCCGAGGGAGAACGGTGATATTGCTTAGAAGG
>CM065742.1:44224055-44249055 GCA_033310375.1 Conus canariensis
GGTAGGCCCGCTGGCTGTTGAAGACAAAGGCTCTGGGAGAGGAAGGGCGAGTCCTGGCCGTGAAGAAGACTGCCACACCACAGGAGGGGAAAGAAGGTCAGCTCGGGTACTCCATCCAGAGCACTCAGCCAGCTGGACCAGCACCTCAGACTAAAAGTTCCTTCAAAGTGAACAGCACCATACATAACTCCAGTTCTGAAAATTCTGATGAAGCCTGAAAGTGAAATTTCTGATGCTTCATTGACTGTTGATAAAGAGAGAATAAATAAGTTGCAAAGCATATAAACCTACTCCCAATTTAGATCTCTCTTGAATAGGCGTGTAAAAGAACGTCACAATTAAACTTGCGTCAAAATTTTTAAAAAGTCATAATGAAACATGCATCTGGGTGTTGCGCATGCGTCACGATGGCCGGCTTTTTTGTTGAGCGCTGAAATTCTAAAGAAAATATTAGGAAAATTTATAGCTGGTCTTTGATTGTTTTGTGATTTGGAGTCAGAATTAAACACATATTGGTGTACAACAAAAATTGTCACTGCTTTGTGCCTATTTTTTTCTATAGGAAGACAGGAAATTCTTGAAATTTTGATTCATCAAGTTGACTCATCTTTCATCTTCGAAGTTCATTCACTAGTTTCGTTTTCGTGCATGAGTTCTGAGCACTTTTCATTTTTCTTAATCTTGTCTTAAATCCTTGTTACCTTCAAGTGTTTGAGGAAAGGTAAGTTCACGTTCATTTCTTTTCACTGATGCATTGAATGACTGATGTTTTGAACATGGCGAGAAAAGGAAAGCTGTGAAAAAGAATGGTAGTACTAGCAGTACTGTCGGTGACAGGAAATTGAACAGCTCAAGAAACACGATTGCTTCTTCGGGAAAGTCGAGTCTCGGTACTCCTAGTGCATATGAGAAGCAAAGGTCTGGCCGTAAACAGAACAAATCCATGTCTGTGTGGCAGTGCGCATATTGTGAGAGCGCTGTGGAGGAGGAGGAAGACTGCATCGAATGCTTTGTTTGCAAAAACTGGAGTCATTTGAGATGTACCGGAATGTCCCAAGATACCTTCGACACTCTCTCTGACCCTTTGCAGCATAACTTGCAATGGGTCTGCCAACCCTGCATGGAAGAGCAAAAGGAAATTCAGTCTAAGCAAGATGCCAGGTTGGACAAACTCTAAGACCTTATCCCACTGGTACACTCTCTCAGTGTCAGGATGGAGAAGATGGAGCAAAGCATGGGAGACAAACTGGAAGAGAAGATTGAAGAGGTGGTAGACAGAAAACTGGAAGAGATAGTGGAAGAAAAAATGGAGATTGAGAAAAGGAAGAAGAACCTGGTGATTGTCAACCTGAAAGAGAGTGTGAAAACGGACATTGAGGAGAAAAGGAAAGATGACCTGAAGGCAGCCAAAACACTTATAAGCAAACTTGTGGATCTGGAAGAAGATGAGCTGAGAGAACCCATAAGGTTGGGAAGAGAGGGTGGACACAGACCGAGAATGCTTAGGATGACAGTGAAAGGGGAAGAGAAGAAGAGGGAAATAATGAGAAAAGCGTCTGAACTGAACAGAAACAAAGCTCCAGGGGACACAAAGGTTTACATAATTCATGACCTCACGAAGAACCAACGTGACAAACACAAAGTACTGAGAGAGGAGTTGCGACGGAGAGCTCAGGCAGGAGAACAAAACCTGGCCATAAGAAACTGGAAGATAGTGGAACTCAGACAGGGTCCAAAAACCCAACCTCACTCTGGCGGAGGGTCTGAGGACACCCAAGGAACAGTTTCTTCTAGAAATTGACTCAAAAGAGAATGTGTACATAGTGTAAATAACAAAAGCTCAGATTTTTTCCATGTACTATATTCTAAGGTTGATGGGTTTTTGAACAAAAGAGAAGAGTTGCTTTCCAGGATAGATCATATACATCCATGTGTAATGGCAGTGACCGAATTGATACCAAAGAATTTACAAAATTTCTGTGAGAAAGAGTTTTGCATTCCTGATTATCATATGTTCATTAGTAGAAACCACCAACGCGGGGTAGCTTTATATATGGGTAGTTATTTAAATGCTAGAGAGTGTAATGATTTTGATGAATACGAGTATCAAGAAAGTGTTTGGTGTACATTTGATAGTGAGTGTAATGGTAAAATGTTGACTGGTTGTGTGTATAGAAACCCCAATAGTAGTACAGAAGAAAATAATAATAAACTATTTGAAATACTAAAATCTGATAGAATGTTAAAATATGACAAAATATGCATAATGGGGGATTTTAATTATCCGAATGTTTATTGGGATGGGAGATGGTCAGGGGCTAAGGGAAATGAGATCATAAGACAGGTGCATGATGCATTTTTAATCCAAAAAGTGACCAAACCAACAAGAAGAAGACCAGGGCAGAACCCAACCCTTGATGACTGGATATTGGTAAATGATTATAGTTTTATTTCAGAAGTTGTTCATCTTGATCCGTTGGGTAAAAGTGACCATGATGTTTTATCATTTCAATTGAATTTGGAAAAGCTTAATGATACAGATCAAGAAGAATTTACGTAGAAATTGAACCAGGGGGACTATCAAAAATTTAGAAATATTATGGCTGATCATGATTGGAAAGGGATATCAGACATGGATATAGAAGAAACCTGGAGGTATATCAAGAATACTATACATGAGGGAATGGATAAGTGTATTCCCAAAATAAAGAAAAATGCAAAGAGGAAATTCACTCCAGTCTGGATGAATAAAAAAGCTATGAGAAGTATTAAAAAGAAGTATAAATTATTTTTAAAAATACCTAAGTACTAAATCAGGAATAAATTACATGAAGTACATACGGAAAAGGAATAAATGTTGCAAGTTATTAAAAGTAACTAAAAGGGAATATGAAAAAATGGTTGCAAAAAATAGTAAAGATAATCCTAAATTATTTTGGAAGTATGTTCAAAATAGATTAAAAGTCAATACATGTATTGTTGCCCTAAATAAACCAGATGGTTTCTTGGCAGTTAGTGATAAAGAAAAAGCGGACACATTAAATGATTTCTTTGTTAGTGTTTTTACACATGAAGATTTAACAAATATACCATTTTTGGATGAATGTGCATATTCAAGTGGGATATCCTTGTCAGAGGTAAGAGTTACCCCAAAAGCAGTGAGAGATAGATTGGTCAACTTAAACCCAAATAAAGCACAAGGACCTGATCAAATCCCCTCAAAAGTTTTAAAAGAATTAGGAAATGAATTATCTGTCCCACTATGTTCATTATTCAACAAAACATTAGAATCAGGTACCTTACCCCAAGACTGGAAGACAGCTGAAGTAACAGCCTTGTTTAAAAAGGGGTCAAAAGCAGATCCAGGTAAATATAGACCAGTCAGCCTGACTTGCGTAATATGTAAAGTGTTAGAAAGCATAATTAGAGATTCAATTGTAGCTCATTTTACAGATAATGATTTATATGCAAAATGTCAGTATGGGTTTCGTAAAAAACGTTCTTGTGTTACTCAGTTGCTTGAAGTTGTAGAAGGTATGACAAAATTATTGGATGATGGTCACAATGTCGATGTTATATACTTAGATTTTAAGAAGGCTTTTGATACTGTGCCACATGACAGGCTACTTGTTAAAGTATCTGCTTATGGTATATCTGGCAAACTATTAAAATGGATACAAGGATTTTTGACAAATCGGGTACAGCTTGTAAGAGTAGGTAGTGAAAGATCTGATAAAGCCAAGGTTCTAAGTGGTATACCTCAGGGTAGCATCTTGGGCCCAATATTATTCACAGTGTTTATAAACGACTTGCCATTATCATTAAAAAGCACCTGTAAAATATTTGCTGATGATACAAAACTGTACGATAAAACTTCACAATTCTCAGATTTACAAAACGATCTATATAAACTCCAAAATTGGTCTGATGTATGGAATCTGTATTTCAATATCTCTGAATGTGGTGTGCTACATATTGGAAAGAACAACCAGGAACATGCTTATTATATGAGACATAATGGCAGCTTACAGAAGATAAAGACTTAAAAGAAGAAAAAGATTTGGGAGCAACTTTCAATAGCATGTTGTCTTTTGATCTACATATTGACAGAATAGTTAATAAAGCCAATCAAATGTTGGGTGTCATAAGGAGAAGTTTCTCTTACTTAGATAAGGAGGTATTCCTAAAACGTTATAAATCTTTTGTGAGACCTCATTTCGAATATGCTAATGTGATTTGGTGCCCATACTTGAAAAGACAGTCATCACAAATAGAAAGAGTTCAAAGACGTGCTACAAAGCTATTAAAAGAATGCAAAGATAAATCTTATGCAGAAAGATTACAATATTTGAATCTACATTCACTAAAAGGCAGAAGGACAAGAGGTGATCTTATACAGACATAAAATATTTAATGGATTTGACAATGTTTGTGTTGACTCACTCTTTTCTCTTTCACAACATAACATCACAAGAAATGCAGAAGGAAAGATATTTATTCAGCACTGCCGTACTAACAGAAGAAAATTGTCCTTTTCACACAGAGTAGCCCCTTTATGGAATGAACTCCCTACTAACATAAAATTTGCAGAAGACACTAACAAGTTCAAGAATCTCTTGGATGTAATTCCAAAGTATAAGGAACTTTTCAACCAATTTGATGATTAAAATGCCATATTAGGCATTGTGTAACAAAATGACAATTGCGTTTCAACACCTATACTTTTAACAAAAAGTATTTGACAAAGAGGGGACGTACATAGGCCGCGAGGCCTAGGCTTTTGAGCCAGTCCCTACTACTACAACTACTACTACAACTACTACTACTACTACTACTACTACTACTACTACTACTACTACTACTACTACTACTGCTACATGCACCATAATGTATTTCGTCACTGAGATACGAAATCGACGAAGTACTTTCAGAGATATTCAGTAAAGATGAAAAACCGTTTTGGGCCGTTATAGCCGATAGTAATCGCTATTCTGGTAAAATAAAACACTGGGCATCATCCGTGACCAATAATGAACATACCTACAAATTTTCAGAAAGATCGGCCCAAAAGTTTTGTCTGGAGCGAGTGGAACACATTTCGACCACGGACAGACACACACACACACACACACACACACACACACACACACACACACACACACACACACACACACACAGACTGACAGACAGCATTTCTTCATTCCTATTGTAAAGTATTCCCTGTTCTATAAGAACTGGGTGTACAAAAAGCAAGTTCTAGGCACTGCTTCACAATCAGAGTGGAAATGGAAACAGTTTTATTGGAACAAGTAAAGCAATCCAGATACAAAAGCAATAGTCCTCCAAAGGGAAGAAAACATTATAGAAAAATCACAATGCCACTCATCTAATTTTCGGCCAGGTGGCCTTTTTCAAGAGAAAAAAAAACAAAAACAATCCAACTACGTGATGTCCATCTTTGGCAACTGGTCAGAGCAAAGAATTAACGTCATAAATATAATACGCAAGTTCTGACATCATAATATGTGATGTCATCAACAAGGAAAGACAAAAAAAAAAGGGGGGGGGAAGGGGGTGCAAGTTGTGTGTGGGTGTGGGTGTGTGCGTGCGTGCGCGCGCGCGCGCGCGTGTGTGTGTGTGTGTGTGTGTGGGGGGGGGGGGGGTAGTTATACTGTAACCAATGTACTTCAAAAACATAACAATACGCTCCATAAATCACAATGAAAATGAAACCATAGAATATTGTGACCGTAGTCCTGTCTGTGACTGTGCATTGCATACAAGAACTGTCATATGAAAAAAATTATATATATATATATATATATATATATATATATATATATATATAATAATATATATATATATATATATATATATATATATATATATATTTGTTATATTAAAAGCAAGTTAAAATCAAGCTTCTAAAAACATCTACAAATTTGTTTCACGCTGTGCGGTCGTCAGGATGTGATGAGCTTGTGTTGCCAGTGCCACGTATATATATAGCGCTAGCTGGTTTGCTGTTGTTTTTTTTCCCGTGCTACATGTGTTTCTCAGGTGTTGGTTTTTTTCGCTGATAGGAACTTCCATCTGTGTCTGCAATTGTTAACCATTTCTGTTCTAACATTTAGAGTTGCCAACTGTGGTTTACATAGTATAATGTATTTCTCTGTTAGGCATAGATTGCATTTTTTTGAAATGTTGTTGTATGATGCTGCTCTTTTTAAAATTTTCCAAGATATGTTGTAGTCTATGTTTTTTTCTTTAAGTTTCCAAATGTATTTACTCAATTCTGTTTGGTTTTTGTATCTTTCTTTGTTGAATGATTGTTTATGGTTTGCATATCTAGTTTTGAATTGGTTTTCCGTGATACCTACATATGTTTCTTTTGCGTTCTCTGATGTTACAGTGGCTTGGTACACAATGTTGTTATAAAGGCATTTGTTGCTTAGGGGGCACTGTTCTTTTTTGGTACAGTTACAAGATTTCCTTTCGTTACCCTCCTTTTTTTCTGTGCTGCTTTTCATTTTGTTTGCTGAATCGATGGCATTTTTAAGGTTCGGCATACATGAATATGATAATTTGATGTTGTTTTTGTTGAATATCTTAAATAATTTATGGTCTTTTGGGAAAGATGATGTCAAGATTTTAAAGAATTCTTTCCCTACATTTGTTTTAACTCTTGCATCATATGGGGGATTGTACCATATGATATTCCTTTTCCTGTTCTTTCTGCATCTTTTTGTATCATTGCCTGGATCGTATCTTAGTTTGTAATTGTAGCCACTTGTATGTAACGCCTCTTGGTATTCAGCTGTAGCGTTGTTGAATACTGTTTCGTTACATGACAAATTGGATAGTCTTTTATTTATGCTTTTGGGTATTGTTTTCAGTATGGAGGGTGGGTGATTGCTTTTGATGTTTACATAAACAGGCGTGTCATTTGGTTTCTTGTATGGTTTATATGTGTGTTGGTTGAGGTCTAACGTTATGTCTAAATAGTTCACTATCTTTTTGTTTGCTTCTATTGTGATTTTTAAGTTTTGGTTGTGGAAAATTTTACACAATTCTTTTTTCTTATTTTCAATATTTCTAGGGTTGTCATTCAGAGCGGCAAGGCCGTCATCCCTGTACAGTCCAGTTTGTTTTCCAAGTTTTTTTTGAATATTGGATAACATGAATAGTCCGACAAGCTCGCAAGTCTCGGCACCATCGTATGATCCCATTGTGACATCGAAAGTTGAATTCCTGCTTGTGTTCTTAATCCAGGTTTCATTTTTATTGTGCAGTAAAGTTTTCTTTGTGTGGAAAATGATTTCCATTTCTGACCCTGATATTTCTGTGTACTTGTTGGCAAATTTTATAGCTTTAGTTAGTAGCTTTTCATCTATAGATGGGTAGAAATCTACTATGTCAAATGTTATAAAAACTGTATTTTCTTGTTTATTGAGGTTTTTGAACCATTGTATTACTTCATATGTGTTTTTCCAGAGATTGAGTTCAGTGTTTTCTTTTATGTTTTTTATGGTTTTCTCTAAGATTTTTTTACTAATTTTCCCTAGTTCAGATTTGGAAGGGTTTATCAGTCTACATGTTGGGTTGTTCAAGAAATTGGGTTTGTGGTCTTTAAGTGTAATAAAGGCTTCTCTAGCTGCTGTGGTCTCTACTCTGTCACTTAGGTCCATTTGGTGCACAAGTTCCTTTTCTTTCTTTCTGATGTGATCATATGTAGCCTTGTCAGCCTTTCTGTAATTTTTCTGGATATTTTTATCAAGGAGTTTTGAGTACTCTTCAGGTTCTATTTTGTAAAAGTTATTGGTTTTATCCGCCTTCACAAATATTTTGGTGTCATTTTGAATTTGTTTAATTTCCTTTTCTAACGCTGATTGAAATTTGTTATTAGATTTTTTGAAATCTATGTTGGCTAACATTCTAACATTCTAATAATAATAAGAGGCGTTACATACAAGTGGCTACAATTACAAACTAAGATACGATCCAGGCAATGATACAAAAAGATGCAGAAAGAACAGGAAAAGGAATATCATATGGTACAATCCCCCATATGATGCAAGAGTTAAAACAAATGTAGGGAAAGAATTCTTTAAAATCTTGACATCATCTTTCCCAAAAGACCATAAATTATTTAAGATATTCAACAAAAACAACATCAAATTATCATATTCATGTATGCCGAACCTTAAAAATGCCATCGATTCAGCAAACAAAATGAAAAGCAGCACAGAAAAAAAGGAGGGTAACGAAAGGAAATCTTGTAACTGTACCAAAAAAGAACAGTGCCCCCTAAGCAACAAATGCCTTTATAACAACATTGTGTACCAAGCCACTGTAACATCAGAGAACGCAAAAGAAACATATGTAGGTATCACGGAAAACCAATTCAAAACTAGATATGCAAACCATAAACAATCATTCAACAAAGAAAGATACAAAAACCAAACAGAATTGAGTAAATACATTTGGAAACTTAAAGAAAAAAACATAGACTACAACATATCTTGGAAAATTTTAAAAAGAGCAGCATCATACAACAACATTTCAAAAAAATGCAATCTATGCCTAACAGAGAAATACATTATACTATGTAAACCACAGTTGGCAACTCTAAATGTTAGAACAGAAATGGTTAACAATTGCAGACACAGATGGAAGTTCCTATCAGCGAAAAAAACCAGCACCTGAGAAAACAATGTAGCACGGGAAAAAAACAACAGCAAACCAGCTAGCGCTATATATATACGTGGCACTGGCAACACAAGCTCATCACATCCTGACGACCGCACAGCGTGAAACAAATTTGTAGATGTTTTTAGAAGCTTGATTTTAACTTGCTTTTAATATAACAAATGTCGCTCCCACTGTGGTTGAGCACTGTTTTTAAGATTGCGCTGATCCTCAGTACCATTCTCTCTCTCTATATATATATATATATATATATATATATATATATATATATACATATATATATATATAAATTTTCTGCCAATCATCAATGTTGTTCGTAGGTAAATCTGGATAGAGTTGTTACAAATTTGTCTTAACATTACATCCATTTGGCATCCTTGTATCTAATGTCCTTATCCATTTTTCTTCAGTAATAAGTCTGAAGTTTTTGCTTTCACCATAAGCTTTTGCCAACACTGCAACAGCAAGGTCTCCCACTGAATGCTGAAGGAAATGTCGCATTATTGGTTTTTCTCTTTGGAACTTGATGTCACATCTGTGTTCCGCTATTCTTTCTTTCAATGAACGTCCGGTTTCACCAACATAAACTGTCTTATTACACCGTTTACACAACAGAGCATATATCAGATTTCTATCTGCACATGTAACATTACTAATAACATTGTGTGAAGATTTCTGCTTTGTGTCCAACACTGTTGAAGTTACTAGTGAAGAACAGGTGTCACAATCACAAGTTTCTGTTTTTCCCTTCACTGCTCTTTCAGTTTTCTGGTGAACCAACGTATCACATACATTTTTATCCCGTCAGTATGCAGGCATCGGTAGTTTATGGAATACTTTGCGCATGTATTCTGACTTACAGAGCGTATCACTATGTCTCTTTAGTACAGCTTGTACATCTGGCAATAATCTTGAAAATGTCAACACTAGTGGTACTCTTTCAGTGTTTTCTTTCTTCTTTTTCTGAAGAAGTTGGTTCTTATCTGTGTTATCAACTGTTTTCAACTGACCTTCTATGAGTTTGCTACTATAGCCCCGTTTGCGCAACTGATTCTTAAGTTCAGATCTGTGTTTTAGACAGTCCTCATCTTTTTCACAGATTCTTCTCAACCTAACACCCAAACCATATGCTAGAGATTTTTTTGTATGTGGGGGATGACAAGAATCCTGCCTGAGGTATAACTGTTTATCAGTATCTTTCTTGAATAGATCCGTGTAGACATGGCCATTCTCTAACTTAACCAGAGCGTCAAGGAATTCAATTTGTTCTCTACTCCATCGTAGAGTGACTTTTTATGTTGGTATGTATGGTGTTGGCATAATCTGTGAAACGTAAAAGGGAGTCAAGGTCACCATTCCAAATGCCAAACCCATCATCAATGTAACGTTTGTAGAAATAAGGTTTCTGTTCAAACTCCAAAAGCTTCTCATCCCACTTCCGCATGTATGTACAAGCAAAGTTTCTCCCTAGTCTGGACCCTATGGCTATTCCATCTGTCTGTCTGTAGTGTGAATCCCCTTAGAATCAATCCAGATAGCTCAAAAGAATGTGGCTGGCTTTGACATTTTTTTTATATGAGTGTCAATGTGTGAGTTGGTGCTCACGCATGTGTGTGTGTGTGTGTGTGTGTGTGTGTGTGTGTGTGTGTGTGTGTGTGTGTGTGTGTGCTGTGTGTGCGTGCGCGCGCGCGCGTGTGCACGTGCATGCATGCGTGCGTGTGCGTGTATAAATGTGTGTGTGTGCTTTCTTGTGCGTGCATGTGTGTGTGTGTGTGTGTGTGTGTGTGTGTGTGGTGTGTGTGTGGTGTTGGGTTGACAGAAGAGGTGTTGTGTGTGTGTGTGTGTGTGTGTGTTTGTAAGAACAGAGAGAGAGTGAAGACGAGAGAGATGAAAGAGAGAGAGAATGTGTGTGTGTGTGTGTGTGTGTGTGTGTGTGTGTGGTTTGTGTTGAAAGTGTGAGTGTGTGTGTGTGTGTGTGTGTGTGTGTGTGTTGGGGGGCGCGCGCGCGCCGCGCGCGGTGCGTGTTTGTGTGTATAAGAGAGAGAGAGAGAGAGAGAGAGAGAGAGAGAGAGAGAGGCATCTATGCGTATGTATATGAACATTAGTGCTTCGTGGGATCACGCTTGCATCCTTTTTCATTTGTATTCAATACTACTGATGAAGAAGTCGTGTCTCAGACAACAAACAGTAACATCAAACTGGGCACGGCTGCGGGTTCCCTGAGGATCAGTGACTTCTGCCCAAGTGAAGTCTCTTTCAGGAGTCTGAGCCTCACAAACGTCACGTTCCTGCAGGTCAACACACCATGGTGCTGGGACTTTCACTCTCTGCATTCGAAGAGACAACAAACAGTTTTCTATGGCATGTGTAATTATATTAGCATATATTGTGAATTGCAAGTACATGTTCCAGTAGGTAAGTATATAATTGCTCATATCAAACATCTATCAAGGTGTGGTTCCCGAAACTGGATGGTTCGTATTGACGATGTGGGGGATGGGATACGAAAATATTGTGTCGGGATCATGGATTTGATCAAATATATTTCAGTTCAGTTGCAAACTGTTTACGCATAACAACAGTCAATACTTATATCATCAGCATTGACATAAATGAAAACAAAAACATAAATTTAATCATCCAATACATCTCTGACTACGAAGGGTATGTTACGGTACCAAATCTTCCTAGAGCGGTGTGTATTAGGGAAGAACTAAAAGCACCCACTCCAAGTCCCATCATGATCAGTATTCAACAGACAAACCAACCTCTCAACTGTTCTAGAGAAGGTCTGTTAAAACTGACATACGGAAAACCGAGTAGTTGTGACCAAAATGTGTCGTATATCTGTACAGACTATTTTTCTTCAACTTCTGTCTTTGTCGCTTCATGTCTTCGGATTGCCATATGTTCCCGCCAATTTTTCTATCTGAAAATACACTTTAAGATGTTGTCTGTGGATGATCAACCCCACCTGTTACCCAATGGTTTGTTCAACTGCTCAGTGATGCACTATCCCAAATTCAAAAGTCACCTGCACTGCGATCAGATGCCAGAATGTGAGGACGGACGTGACGAAACAGGACAGTGTCCCTTCAGCAGTCCTGGATGTCAGGGCCTGGTGGCTTCACGTAACAAATGTTTTAAGTTAATCCATTCAGAACCATTCACTCCTGTGTTATTATTCCCTTATCTTTGCCAAGTGAATGGGGGAATACTGGCTTCGCTAAAAACCAAACAGGAAAAACAAGACTCGTTTCATATTTTCAACAAGTTTTACACTCTCGATCATCTGACTTTAAGTTACACGTCAGGATGGGATGATGTCCACTTTATGTACAGTAAACTTGGTGTGTGGTCTGACAGGACGTTGGTCTATCAAATGAATCATCTTACAGGATTATCACACCACACTCTATCTAGATCTGTCAAATCCTTGACGTTCGATACCCTGCGATTTGATGGCATATTCTGGAGCATCGGCAAACTGAGATCTCCAAGGGCATTGTGTGAAATAAAATGAAATCCTCACGAGTTCGTCCTTCACGAGTTACGTCGGTTCCTTTGCATTCACGTGAACCCTGTACCCTAATTACTCTGCAGAACTTATTTACCTGTGCCTCTAATCATTCTACACACACGTTTTTGTCTTGTGATCCCAACAGTGATTGTGGGAAATCAGCCTATCCACTGTTGTGTGCCTATCTTAACTTCACTAACCAAATGTTTATTGATATTGTTCGCCAGGAGAAACGTGCGTTCCCCTTCTACGCCTTGTTTAAATGTGACGAAGGGATCATCACAGTACAATACACGTTGGTGTGTGACTTCCATCAGGACTGTACAGACAACAGTGATGAGTCATTTTGTAAATACCCGTCATATGATGGTTATGTATGTTCTAATGGCCAACATGTATTACACAGCCAACGATGTAACGAATACTCAGACTGTGCTGACGATTCAGACGAAAAGAACTGCACAGAAGACATGATTAATCCATGCCAGTACTGTGTTCAGGTGAGAAAGGATAGCAACAACCCTCGCCTTTACATTGACCTAGACGGCACTGGCTTCTTTATTCACCAGATTCTGACTCCTGACGCTTTTTGTCCTGACAGCCATTATCATTGCACGACTGATTCATTCAACTGTCTTCCTGTCTACACTCGATGCAACGGGTTTTCAGATTGTATTTATGGAGAGGATGAACAAGACTGTGAAACACGAACTTGTGCTGGCTTGTACCAGTGTCGGGCTTCCAAAGTCTGTGTCCATGGTGATCATCTTTGTGATGGCTGGGGTCAGTGTCCTCAGCGAGATGATGAACTGCTATGTGATTTCACCTGTCCTGAAGGTTGTCTGTGTCAAGGTTATTCCTTCCTCTGCAGTAATGCATTTCCTACTGCATTCTTCCCACAGCTTCGGTATGTCGATGCCGCAGGATCCGGAATGTTTCTGAGGGATTTTGTTCAAAACGTTTATCTTGTTCATCTGAGTTTATCGCGCTGTATGCTTACTAACATATCAAACATAACGCTTTCCAATTTGCTGTCTCTTAATCTCGCTAATAATCGTATAAAAACCATAGACATGACTGTTTTTCTTTATTTTCAAAATCTACAAAATTTACTGCTACGAAACAACCCTATCTGTTATGTGAACTTTGTTTTTTCAAAGAAAATCCATTATGAACTTAGAAGAATTGATATGTCACATACACAAATTAAAGTTCTAAATGGAGTATTATCTGTGTATGTACCTCGCTGAAGCATATGAATTATCTTTTTCCGCAGTGGAAGCCATTGGGTTGATGGGTTTCAAAAACGCCCCGAAACTGGTTGAACTGGATGTACGAGGTAATCAAGTGATAACATTTTCTTTCGATTTATGGTCCCGATCAATATAAATTAAACAAAATATTGACATCAAATTACAGAATATGCTGTGGAGACTTACTCCCTGCACATTCCAGTAAATTGATATGTGTGACACCCCAAGTTACATTCCCTTCATGTGCAACCTTAATACCACATGAACCATACAGGATTTATTTTTTCTTGTTAAGCGTATTCGCAATTTTAGGGAATTTGTTCTGTTTTATAGTTTCTCCAGAGGCCAAAGGCGTTTTAAAGAACAATTTCGTAATGGGTATGGCCAATCTCCAATTTGCCAACGTTTGCATGGGAACTCATGTTGGCGTCACTCTGGTAGCAGACGAATTTTTTCGAGGAAGATACATTCAACGTGAAAAGGCATGGACGAACAGTATGGTCTGCCAAAGTGGCAGCTTTTCTTTCCTTTCTGTCCAATGAAGTGTCGATTTTGATAATCTGGTTCACTGTTTTGGATCATGTAATGGTCCTTTGGTTCTTCAAAGCACGGTGGAAGTTCGACTCAAGACATATAGCTGCAATAGCTATATCAATCTGGTTTGTTGGGACATTCTTGTCGGTGATACCATTTCTTCCAGGGCTGTCATACTGGGGACTTCGTGGTCAGTCTGGTCTGTGTCGTTTGGCTTTATTTGATCATACCTACTCCATCGAGGGATTCAGGTGGTTCACAGCTATTGTAGTGATGAACTTTGTGTTGTGTTTCACGATTGTTACTGGTCAAATTGCTATATATCGAGTAACACCAAGGTACAGAATACAGTCTCGATCTGATAAAAAGATCATACCATGCATCAGTTCATTTGATAGGAAAACTGGCAGTAACAGATTCTGTTTGTTGGTTCTCCTTTGGACTGGCTACACTAATGGCGGCACATGGTGTAGGTCTTTTCAACCAGATTCATGATGCACTGGTTGTGATCATGTTGCCTCTCAACTCTGCCCTCAACCCACTTATCTACCTGTGGAGTGTGGCCAGAGAGCGACGAGCTCAAGCCACAGAAAGCAAACTACTACACGTTTTAAGATTAAGACTTGTTCAACCAGATATCGGAACTAAAAATATGTACAGAGAATCTGTAAACACTGCATAGCAGAACGTTCTCGTTTGTTGATGGTTTTGTGGTGGTGGTAACGGTGGTGGTGGGAGGTGGTGGTGGTGGTGGTGGTGGTTTGTAGAGTTGGTCGTGGCGCTGATGGTGGTGATGTTGGTGGTGGAGGTGGTGGTGGTGGTGGTGGAGGTGGTGGTGGTGTTTGGTGGTGAATGAAATGAATGAATGAATGAATTGAATGAATGAATGAATGTTTTATTTAACATGTTTTCACCATAATTGTGATATTACACAAAAAAAATAAATAAAATAAAATGAAATAAAGTGAAAAAATAAGACACGTGCTCGCGCGCGCGCGCGCGCGCGCGCTCGCGCGCACACACACACACACACAACACACATACACACACACACACACACACACACACACACACACACACACACACACACTCCTACCTACACATATACAAGTTTACTACATTACATTACAATATTAGATAATCACAAAATTTAAAACCAAATTAAAGTTCTCTCTTGTTGTTGGTGGTGGTGGTGGTGGCGGTGGTGATGGTGGTGGTGGTGATGGTCTGTCAAATATCTGCCACTCTGACCTGTCACCAGATGCGTCCACTGATATGACTCGTTCAAATGCTATGTTTAGTCTTCAAAATTAAATTATGTGTGATCTATAGGTTAGAACTTTTTTTTTTTCAACATTCTCAAAGATCATGACAATCCTATTTCTACGTCAGGTGTTGTATGTGTGATCTATATGTTAGAACTTTTGTTTTGTCAACATTCTCCAAGATCATGACAGTCCTATTTCTACGTCAGGTGTTGTTGTTGTTTACACTTTGTCACCAGCTCGGTGCACTGTTTGCACTGTGCCTCCACCTTCAACTCCTCACGTTACAGACAAAGCACATGGGGAGTTCGCCCCCACCGCGACATCATTAAGTAAAGTATGTTCCACACGAGTTATAGTGCGATACTCCTTTGCTCCATCAATGGCTAACCATACAGCGGATCACGTGAGCGTGTTGTCACAAACACATCTGACACATTCCTCTTTCTGCTGTGTCTAACAGTCCACACTAAATGGTTGCAGTGAATGTTCACGTCTAGTTCTGACCTTCTCCTTCTTCGCTAAAAACAGCTAAATCTTTATGGCTGGAGCCAGTTTTGTCGCCCAGGTCTGACCGTCTCTCCTCGTTCACTCAATCCAAAGACTGACGGTAAACTCGAATGAGATTTTTGGCACAGGTTTTGTGATTCTCTCCTGCATCTCTCTTCTGTGCAAGGGTTGACTTACATACAAGGTTTGTGATTCTCTCCTGCATCTCTGGTCTGTGCAAGGGTTGACTTACATACAAGGTTTGTGATTCTCTCCTGCATCTCTGTTCTGTGCAAGGGTTGACTTGCAAATGAACGTGAGTTTCAAAGTGAGGCGACTGCAGGCGGAAGTCTAAAGAAATCTTTGTAATAAAAGAAATTAAGGGCTGTACCTGGCAAATATGAACAAACGAATCAATGGTAAAAACACGACGCGTTTCGGCCTCTAAGGTCTTCTTCAGGCCAGACAAACAACACTCAGGACAACGAAAATGAAGAACGAGCAATCACTTATCTTATCACATTCCAAATGGATGTTGCGAGTTGTCACGCACGCTTTTGGCTCTCTCCCTATTCAATAATCCGATGTCTTACAATCAAAGACGAGTGCGGTTTACTACATGGCTCTGACTCTCTCCTTCTCTTTGGTAGTTGAGTTTTTTACGCATGGTTCTCATTCTCTCCTTCTTCCTTTAGTCCAATGGCTAATTGTTCAATGGATTTAGCGAGTTTTCACGCATATTTCTGACTGGTCAATGACTTCAGCGAGTTTTCACGCATATTTCTGACTGTTCAATGACTTAAGCGAGTTTTCACGCATATTTCTGACTGTTCAATGACTTAAGCGAGTTTTCACGCATATTTCTGACTGTTCCATCAACTTAGCGAATTTTCGCGCATATTCTGACTCTGTCCTTTACACTGTCAAGTGACAAACAGTCAAATGAATACAGTGATTCATGTATGAGCCTAAGGTTTTCTCTGCACTGTCCAGTGGCCAATTGTAGATGTATTTCCTGGTTTTCACGATGGTGTTGACACTGTCTTACCCTGTTCCAGTCTTATCCAACTGTAAAACGGAGGGAATGAGCTTAAACGCCGGGGTATTACATAACTATGTTGCCTGTGGAATCACGTTGAAGCTGCAGTATGTCATGTGAAATAATGTCGTTGGCCATAAAGAAAATCGTCGCTGTACCACAGCATTTTCCAAGAAATCATGAAGTTCAAGAGGTTTTCTTGAGATATCTCCATAAAACATTGCAGTGGCCGGTAAATTTGTTGGTTACAATAAAACCAAAGACAAGCTTTTAGCAACATGCGTGTACAAAATTGTCATATCGTGAAATAGTGTTGTAACGAAATTATGTATTATGAAATAGTGCTGTAGCATCATGATTCTTAAGAACACTTTGTTATACGACAGCGTTAGTCAAAATCTTAACTTTTATTGCCTTTTGCGATCCCACTTAACAGGTTAATGGTGTGGAAAGTTGTGTTTGTAACTGGCGACAACATGACCTGTGAGATTCGTTTTGCTGTATCCCTTCAAAAAATACCATTTGCTCGTTTGTAGTTGTGGGAGGGAAAGCATTTCTTTCAAACCTTTCCAATACATTGGCAGGTGATTACGATGATGGCAATTCTGATAATGACGATGATAATCACGATGATGATGATGATGATGATGTAGATGATGATGTTGATGACGATAGATTTTTTGTTGGGTTAAATCACTGGTGTCGCCATTGATGTTGATGCATTTGCTATATCCAATCCATTTTTTATTAACTATCGAGTCATATCGAGACATAAGAGCAAGCTTTGTTTATAATTGAATATTTCTTGCAGTCATTGCAACACCTAGTGCTCTGTAAGTTGCTGGAATGGTGCTCGGTACTTATCCTTGGAATTTATTAGTTTATTATATATATATATATATATATATATATATATATATATATATATTGTTAAAAATATTTTTAAAATGAAGTGGTAAAATCTACAAGCTTGTTTCTAGCGTTGCTATCTTCAGGATGTCTTTTGGGGCACGCCAACGGTCTTTTATGGCGTGCGGGACTTGATTTCAACTCTGTGTGTGCAGGCGGATCTCATTTGCTGCACGTGCGGCCTGTGGTTCTTATTGGGGCCTGTTCAGGTGGAATGTGCTAGCAAAGATTTCCACTTGTGCCTGCAATTGTTTACAATTTCTACTTTTGTGTTCAGAGTTGCTAAGTGTGGCTTGCATAATATTAACCATTTTTCTGTGGAGCATAGATTGCATCTTTTTGAAATATTGTTGTATGGTGTTGCTCTTTTTATGATTTTCCATGATATGTTGTAGTCTATTTTTTTATCTTTGAGTCTCCAGATGTATTTGCTCAGCTCTGTTTGATTTTTGTATTTTTCATTTTTGAATGACTGTTTGTGGTTTGCGTATCTGGTTTTGAAAGTGTTTTCAGTAATCCCTACATATGTTTCTTCTTCATTTTCTGATGTTACCGTAGCTTGGTATACAATGTTGCTGTGAAGACATTTATTGCTCAGGGGGCACTGTTCTTTTTTAGTGCAGTTGCAAGATGTCCTTTCGGCACCCTTCTCTTTTATGTTGCTTTTCATTTTGTTAGATGAATCAATCATGTTTTTGAGGTTGGGCATACACGAGTATGACAGTTTAATGGTGTTTTTGTTGAATATTTTGGACAGTTTGTGTTCTTTTGGGAATGATGTTGCCAAGATTTTAAAGAATTCTTTTCCTACATTTGTTTTTACTTGTCCATCGTATGGTGGGTTGTACCATATGATCTTTCTTTTCCTATTTTTCTTAATTAGGCATGTGTTCTGACATCATGACACGTAATGTCTCCTCCTGTTTTCAGACTCCATACCCTCAGTAGAAAGAAACTCGTGGAGAGCGTGGCAGCAGAGAGTCCTCAGAATAGAAGCCCCCTTCAAGCAAGTGTTTCGGCCCTTATCTCCTGACCCTCTAGGGGGATTGGGCCACACCCGGTTCATGACTCCGGATATCCCTCTGCTGCCCCTTTTTTCCCATCTTGGGACGAGCCATGGCTGGGATTCGAACCCATGACCCTCTGGACATGCTCATTTTCCACTTAATGACTCGCACCCTAACCACTGAGCCACTGGGGCACCTGACATTTGTAGGGAAAGTTAAGCCTTATTTGTAGGGAACGTTAAGCACGTTGATAGCTGCATGTATTTCCTCATGCCCTTGTTCCCCATGCAAAGCCAGTCCAAAATGATGAAGACGGATGAAAGGAACACAATAATTTTTCTAGGATATGCTGCTTTGGGATGATTCGAGCATGGGGGAATTCTCTTCTAAAGAGAGACATGCATTCTCTGATGTCACTATCCAGCATGTCAATGCAACTCACAGTTATGGGTTGTTTTATGTGAAAGTTTTGTGCGGATGTGCGCGAATAATGTATTCAGCATTTTAAATCTGTTAGATATAGTCATAGCCCTAACAAGGCTAGCTTTCTCTTGAGCCAGCTCAGCTATTTTGCTGACACCACTTTCACATACATGTTTGATTGTCTCTAGCTTCAAGTGTTTGTGGCAGTGGCTACCTGTGAAGGACTTGCCATGAGAGGCCTGCTTGTGGACTTTTTGCTGATGCAGGGCAACATCTAAATGCTGTGTGACAGGACCGGACAAGCGTGGGAGATCAAGCTGTGATTTCTTGTCTTCTATTTCTTCTTCTTTCTCATTTACCGGCTCCATCAGTTCGTGTTGCTCTTGCTGGAAAACACTCAGAGGTGATCTGTCATCTTCAGGCTCATTGAATACCAGTCTTGATTCTAGTAGCCTTTTTGCTTCCTCTAAAGATTCAATCTGTTTCAATTTGTCAACAAAGTCAGAAAAGGCTGACTTTGTTTCTTCCTGTTTCTCCTCAGCTGCCGTTGATCCTGTGATTTCTTTATCCAGAGAATGACACTCACCTTCCATTAGGTCATGGTACTCTTTTACCACTCCCAGAAGGATGTGCAGATAGGGAGGTGCTACATGGCTTAGTGTAATGTCAACGATGGGCTTTCTGATAAGATTATTGTGCAGCTTGGCAATTTTTCCTTTTGGAATTTTTGTCTTTGTGATATCTCCTGATGCCTTGTAAACTTTGCCGTGTGATGTTGGCTTCATTACAATGAGGTGGAGTGGCTTTTTGATGCTGTGCAGTATAGACAGGGGTGTGTCCCCTGAGCACCTGAGAGACCATACCCCAAAGGAAAACACTTTGATTGTCTTATCTCTCCATGTCATGGACTTCAGCACAGCCAGCTGTTCTTTGAAATGATCCATGATTCTCTGCAAACTCTCTGGGCTGTCCTTGCAGTCTACAATGGCCAGGAGACAAGTGTTGTGTTTGGAGTTTGGATTGTGGAGATTAGCCATTTGAAACATCAGTTTAAGTGTTCCACCCCCATGGTCCCCTCCTATCTTTACCTAGATCTCATCCTGTGGGACTGTATTGTTATGCCATGTCAGTTTATTCTCTCTTTCATACTGCTGCAACAGGTTTTCCCTCAGCTTTGGGATGTCTTTGATTTCTCCTATTGTTTTATCCTCTTCTTTTTTTCTGCCTTTCTCATCAACACAAAGGAGTTTTCTCTGCACTATTTTGATTTCTCCAAACAGAGCTTCTTTCTGTAGTTGTCTGTTTTCCTTTTAATAGTCAAATTTCACACCTATACTTCTCAGAAATTGTTTTTGCTGTCTGTAATTTGTCCAGCTTAGCCCCAGACTAGTTCTGAGTGCAGACCCTTGCTTTTTGGTCACTCTCACAGGGCCACATCCAGCAGCATCAAGAATCTTTTGTCTGTGGGTGCGAGAGGTTCTTTTGATTTCTGATCCATGTTGTTTGATCTCATCCTCCCTACTGCTTCCTGAAATATTCATTCTGATCTTCTGTATTATGTGAGATCTTTTCTTTCTGAGAGGAGATGATGCCAAAGCAGATGATTTGCAGGGTTGTCTGATCCTTTTCAACACCGTTGGCTGACCCCTTGTCTTGCACCTAACTGTTAAATGGTCACATGACTGTCGGAACTTCCTGTGTACCAAACGTGTCAGTAACTTTTTCTTCTTCAGCAGCGAGCAGTTTATCGATATCCTCATCATCCGAGTCTAAATAGATCATTTTGTTCTTTTTTTTTATTCTTCTGATGTCGGAAAGGTTATAGAGCTACATCAGTGACGTGTTGCGTTTTAGGTCTGATTGGTGATGTTTGTGTGCAGAGTGTTTTGGGTTTTTTAAGTGGGGTTGATGTCAACTGACAAAATGACGTTGACACGCGTTCATCAACTAGCAGCCCTGCCTGACTAAAAGTTTGTTGTGCAGATCTTTTCACGGCTCCTACTCTTGCTTGGGGGGGGGGGGGGGGGGGGGGGATGACCGCCTTTGGTTTGTGATTCAAAGTGACTGCATGGTTTGCACTGACTGATTGACAGCTCTGGATCGAAGGTTGTCCAGATTTATGACATTTTCTGAATATCAAGTGCAGCACGATCGATCGTAGTTTTAAAGTTGGAAAGCTTGGTAGCGTGTTTTAGCCCCATGAGTTTTTTTTTGTAACATTTCATACAAATGGCTGTAGACTGCTTGCCCTCTTCATCATTCAAAATGTCTAAATTGTAACAATGCAATTCCTCACTGGCATAGTTTTTACACAATCGTGCACTAATGTGCTTATCTTTTTCCTGTCTAAACACATGCTCTCCACAAACTCAAACCACTGAATTGACTCTTTCACAGTGAGCAATGACATGAATGCTGAGACGCCATTGTAGACAACTGATGAATCACTTACTTCAAACTATATACAAAAAAAAAAAAAAAAAAAAAAAAAAAAAAAAAACAAAACTTAAAAGATTCTGACAGCGATATAAAACACACAGAGCTAAATATGAATTCACATTATCCTCAAGAACCTGAAGGGAAACGAATTATTTCCACTTTGGATACATCCAAAGGTAGGTAAACACCATAAAATCGGTCAAGCACTGCTCACTCTAATACTTCACAAAGAAAGGAAGAGGCAGCGTGGCCAGCGTGGAATGCAGATTTCGGTCACATCAGTCAGTGCCCAGACTATGACTAACCTAGCCTGACACTGTGACTGATGGCTAGTGCTCGTGGGAATGCAGATTTCGGTCACAGTCAGTGCCAGACATGACTACCTAGCCTAGACACTGAGTGGCTAGTGCTCGTGGGAATGCAGATTTCGGTCACAGTCAGTGCCAGACATGACTACCTAGCCTAGACACTGAGTGGCTAGTGCTCGTGGGAATGCAGATTTCGGTCACAGTCAGTGCCAGACATGACTACCTAGCCTAGACACGTGAGTGGCTAGTGCTACATACTGATGATAAAGTACGGCCATGCAGTCTCAAGATCTGTCCCATGGAATTCTTTCCCTTAGTTGGGCCAGAATCCACAGTCACTGACAACACAGTGCATGACCCTTTTCCATCACCATATCCTTTTTTTCTTCATATAAATCTGTCCAAACAAAATAATGTCTTTTCTCCTACAACGTAGAACATCAAGAAACTCCACCAAAAAAGAAAGAATCATATAGAGAATGGGGAGCTGTGCTACTCAATCTACATGAATTTATCAGTGCTCTCCTTTGAGCGAAATGAACTCGCTCTACTCCAAAACAAATCAGTTTCTCCTTTTCCTCGTCTGGACACATCTCTCTGCAGTTCAAGTGCTTGAACTTGGATTAGCAGAAACGCCCTTCTGAGTTGGCCTTATTTCTCTCGACCAGCCTATGCCTTCCCAGTCAGAATTTTCAAGAGAGCTTACTCGGTTTGCGTCTTCTCTTCAGTCTCCTTCACTGCAAGGCTCTTTGGCACAACTCAACAAGATCGGCGTTCCTTCTCCCCCAGGTGTCAAAGTTTATTATTCCTGTAGACAAGTGGTCTTCTGCGCTGACTGTTTTCCATTCGCCTGTTGCAGTTCATGTGAATGTTGGCGCTCAGTGTTTTCTCTTCAGTGCGACGATCGTCTTCAACATGGCGCTCGGTGTTTCCTCTTCAGTGCGACGATCAGCCAGTTTTGGCGAGAGTGGTGACTGATGCTCTTTGCTACACCACTTCAGTCTCACTCCTGGGTGTGGCGGAGTCAGGCCAGCGTCTCCCCCCAGCACACGCTCCTTTCCTGGGCAAGCAGTTTTGGGAGAGGGCTGACTTCTTTTCCTCCATGCCAGCTTCAGGAAGAGGATCCATACGAGTAGCACTAGCTTGGAGCACAACCTGGACGGTGTCAAGGGTGGTTGATTGGGGTGTGTGGGTAATCCCTGGGTAATGTGAGCAAGGAGGACAGGTTGCACTCAGACCAGTTTCGAGGTATGCGTGGTATGGTTGTGTGCGAACGGAAGTTGGAGGAGCGAGAAGATTTGACCATTCTGATGACAATATTGGTTCTTTTGATTATGAAGACATTTCTTCTTTTGAGTTCACTCTCGTGTGTTCTGCAGCTGATACCGCTTGGTCAGTGATGGCTAGTATCCGTGCTGAGTCCAGTTTTGATTCTCCAGCCCCCGCCTCTCAGACAGCTAGGTTTTTGTTGCTCGACGATTTCAAAAGGTGGGGCAGCATCAAGAACTTCATGAATGTCACACTTCTCGATCTCCCACTTTGCTCTTTATGGGGTGCTGTTGTTTCATGCTTTTGTACAGGAAACATTCTGATTACCAAGGAACTCTAACTCTTTTTTCAGACAGAACGTGCTGAGTTGGATTCCCATTGCCCACCATTTACAACTCCATCTCGCGTGGTTGCATCTGTGCTATGAGCTTGATCCTGGCGATTCGACAGGATTTGTCAGTCGTCTTTACGCTATTCGACTCAGACATGTATAGGAATTGACAAGAATAAGTTCCTTTGTCGCTGAGTTGGACAGTTTTTTTCGGGTACAGCGAACATTTATATATTACAGGTCAAACTGCCGTCTCGATATTAATTCTGCGGATGGCTAATGTTGCAATGACCTCTCGGTCGGGAATTCCCACAGTAATGGCTGATCATAACCTTGTTGATTTATACGACTTTTCTTCAACTGCTGTGTATTCTTCTCTCTTGGCGTCCTGTTTTCATGGTCACGATTTCGTTTGTATGAATATAAATGCACGATGATTTCTGAGATTTAAGAAAGAGCATGGAGCTTTATCCTTTCTTTAATCTTCGATCTGATGTGCTTTTGCTGGTCAGGAATTTCCCTTCCATGATCTCTCAGAGATTTGTAATTAAAAAAAGGCAAATCAAAGTAAGGATTTCCTTTTGGTTCCCCTATTGATGGTCGTCGCAGCTGGACCAGTCCCTGACTCAGAACCCCATCCATGTCTGCATGGATGACACGTCACACATAGCATGCACCCTGTGTGAGAAATGGAAATAGTGAAAGAAGTTAGGAAATTTAGTCATCGACACTGAACAATATTGACTGGATCACATGTGAAACGACTGAGTGAAACGCCAGCTGTTGGCTCTTCAGTCGACGCTACCTAGGTGGGCAGCCCATTGTGTGAATGAATGTAGATTGTATAGAGCTTAGAGCTTGGCCTCTACCCGTGGCTAGATGTTGTATTAGTATTTATGATAATGATCTCAATTATGGCTTCTTTTTCCTGGAAGGTGACCTAGGGAGAGCACTCTTCCTTATTCGTCAGTTTCGTAGTCTTCCTTTCTTTTGTGCCAAGGAATTCGAGTTGGCTCAGTATTAGGTCTCTTCAGGCTGACTTTAGTGTTCCAAGGAATTAGCCTGCCATCCATGCTCGGTCTTCAGATGTCGTTTTCCCACCTCACATGTAGTGGTATTTCTATGAAACACATTTCTGCTTGGCAGATTTACTTGTATTCTGTTTCTCTCATAGAAGTCATTTACTCTGGACCCTGTGACGAAAAGTCACTGCCTTCTTTCATCTTATCATCCTAAGATCAATCTCAGATTTAAGAAGAAGAAGAAGAACAAGAAGAAGAAGAAGAAGAAGAAGAAGAAGGCTGAAAGATGCCTCCTTGTAGTCCTCCCTGGTGGAGAGGCACTTCATGATGGACTCCAAGTTGGTACGACTAGATCAATCTGGCTCAGCTGCCTTAGATCTGATTCCTTTGGGCCATCTTCTTCTTTGCTGCTTAGAATGGGCATTGAGTGAGGCTGGGACCAAACTATAGCAGGCTGGAACATCCCCATTCCTCTTGTTCCAT